>SJJU01008617.1:0-25813 GCA_012932125.1 Conopomorpha cramerella | reverse complement strand
AATGCATACATATGATTTTTTTTACCTCCCTAATCTAAATAGTGAGAGACAGCATTACTACAAACGAGGCACAAATTGCCTTTCGGGAGAGCACCACGGGTCAATGCGGAGGACTAAACCTAGCGAGGCTGACGTTCTAACCTACTGATAAAGCCCTATCTTACTACTACTCTGTAGTTGTAAAGCTCTGATATTGCAACTATAGGTATTCATTTCTGTTACATTATGGTCCTTTGAAAAACAGCAATGCACATAATTTGTAGTTCTAACAGTCTTGCCGCCCAGGACACGCAATTCAGAGGGATCAATTCAAAGGGACAATCATATCCAGAGGGATATTATAATTTCTAGATGTACATACATACATACACTTCACGCCTGTCTCCCAGAGGGGTAAGCAGAGAATACAGATCTCCATTTGTCACGGTCCTTTTTTTTTATCGTGGGGAAATCCGTTATGGATACTCCACCGCTGGCGGGGACAACGGCGCGGATATGTGGGACTCGCACCCACTAAAACCCCACGGTGACCACTCGCGCGTTACTGCCGGGGCCCCCGGAACGACCTTAGCCTCGACTACATCAAGGGCATTTGTCACGGTCCTGACATACCCCTTTCACTTCATCTACATTCATACATCTTTTCATACATCAGCTTTTTTAGATGTACACAACATAAACACCTACAAGTGCAAGCCAAGCCATGAAATGTGTAGGAATAATAAAATATGACAAATACTGTATAGGAGTATATTGGCTAAGATTAAATCAGGAGAGCTTGATATCACAATAAAATTTACACAATTTTGTATAATTCCAGTTGAGAAATAATAAAACATCTAGATTGTACATTATAAAATGCATGGAGGCTGTACAAAGTCATTATTATTTACAGTGAATACTATTATTATCGCGGGTTACATTATATTAACATTTTGATTTTATATTATAGTATAGGTATGTGACCATGATTTAAACAGCTACAGAAAGCTCTACAGCGCAACCTACTTCAAATTTTATAAGATGTGAATTACATACTATAATTTTTGATCCACATAAAGTCGTCTAACTAATAAAACATAAGAACAACATGAAGTCCTAAATGTACATAAAACATATTATATTAATCCATTAATGGCACACTACATAAATAAATAACACGTACAATTCAAAATCCACAAATTACATTTGCGTTAAACATCAACACAAAATTGTTTAAAAGAGTACAATCCCTATAAGATAATGTAAAATGATAAACAACATGTACAAGAGGCATCCACTTCAGTCTCTTGTCTTGTGATGAACGGGTGCGGCTCCTAGCCTCGGGAAGCACTCACTACCAATAACATTCTTAACAATAGACCAAGCACTGCTTTTACCACAAGTCCAGCACATACACTGGCCTATATTGTCTTTGTACCAGCAAAAAACTAACAAAAATACATTTGTTTCTTCAGAGGCTTGTCATCGTCACTATCGGAGAAGCAAGCAGCAAATCCACTTTTGTCCCTAATTGAGTCTCTACAATTTGTAGATTGTTCACTCTTGTTTGTTGACTTTTTTTGTCTTAATGTCTTTTTAACTGTTTTGCCTTTCAGTGCGCTGGTTTTGCATTTCGATGAGCTGGCTTGCGGTGATGCTACATTCATTGTAGCTCGAGAGCTGACTGGGTCAGATTCATTAGGAACCGCAGGCTCAGAACTGTTCAGGAAACTTCGACCACTTCTTGTCCTCCGCGCCTGTACAAATGAAGTGCCGTTTGTCGAGTCGTTATGACTTCTGTTTCTAGGCTTCTTTGGTGTGTTTGATAATGTTGTATCCATAGTGGTATCACATTTAGAAGGAGTTGTCACACAATTGGAACTTCTGTTTCGTCTCGGATACCTTCTGGACGACAGTGAAGATTGTTCATTAGGTGTGTCGACAACATTCTCCACTTTGCTGTTTGATTTACTCTGTTTTGGTTTTGCAGTTTTAATATCAATGAATTTCAACAGAGATGTGCTTTTGTTTACCTGATTTACATCTACTTTAGGATCAGAAGTTACTATATTTAAACAATTTTGAGATGAGTCTGTGCTGTTGTTCTGCTCTACTTCACCAGTATTTACAGACTTGTTAACACAAACAACAGTCTTATGGTTCTTCTGTGATTGCCGCGATCCCTTTGCTAAAATGTTTGTTTCTTTGTTTTTCCCTTTCTTGTGGTTCTTAGACGCATTCTTAGTAGATCTTATATAGTTGGCAGTAAATCCAGACACATCACTAAGATTTTCAAAATCACCATTCACGGCAACTTTGTGTTTCTCTGGTGCAATTTCACTGGCCTTGCCATTTGGTGTTCCTACATCTAATTCTATTTTTTCAATAGTTTTCTTACACCTTTCTGCAGGTTTAACATAATCTATTATGGGGGTGTTAGTAATGTTCTGCGAGATGTTGTTTGGAGTGCCTGCTGTGAGTAATTCAAATGAAGTGTTCATTTGGCTGCTATCATTGAAACTTTTCCTCGAGTTTCTTACACTTCTTCTCAAAGCAGTGTTAGTTACAGGAGTAGATGCAAAAATTTTGTTTTTCTTGTGAACGGTTCTGTTATTCTTTTGCAGCTTTCCCCTTTTCACTTTGTTCTGTACAGACGATTTTTTTATGTTAAAATCTGTATCTGTTACAGTATCTGATTTACTACTCTCAATGACTTGATGAATTTTCGGTGGATTTGATGTATCAAAGTACAAATTTGGCTGTTCTTTTGCAGACACTGAGTCATCGTCTAAAATTGATATCTTCCGTTTCTTTTTCTTGGGTGTGGAGTTTGTCTCATCACTAATACTGTGGATGCTTGTAGAGATTTTAGGTTTGGAACACTGTGCTTGTTCACTTTGTTTTTTGGCCATGTCATACTTCATCAAGCAAGGTGGCCTGCGAGTGTAAATCCAATATGTAATCTCATCCATATTGTTCATGATGAAATTGTCATTTCTGATGTTGTAGGGCAACTCTTCATAAGTATTGGTGAAATCACCACGGAATTTATCAACAGAGACAACATCTTGGACCGAATTCTTAGTACTTTGATAACAAGGGACCATTGCAGGAACATCCAGTCGCACATAGTTAGAAGACTTGGATGTACACAGTTGCCGCTTGATGCCTCTGCTTTGAGGTAGGTGTCTGGCGGCTCCATAGAAGCACCTGCCATCTTCTGGGTATACTTTACATGCCATACAAACTGAAAATTTAAGAGAACAGTCTAGTCAGTATAAAATACAATCTCATCACTAAAATTGAGTACCTCGATAATTATTACTACTGACGGAAATACTTACCAGTTAATTATTATAACTGATCAAAATATATTGCCTAAACTAGGCTTCATGAGATAAATATCATGTAAAATAGAAAAAAGTATTGGAACATCAAACGGACTATGCCAGGTTGAATTTATG
Source organism: Conopomorpha cramerella (assembly GCA_012932125.1). Lineage (NCBI taxonomy): Eukaryota > Metazoa > Arthropoda > Insecta > Lepidoptera > Gracillariidae > Conopomorpha > Conopomorpha cramerella. Next base: position 22,367 of record SJJU01008617.1, on the reverse strand, counting down.
GGTAAATACGTGTCGGGCCAAACGGTTAATGATATTCTCACATTTCCTTGTTATTATTGACCTGTTCTGTGCACAAAAATTGTTACAAATCAACGTAAAACATGTATTTTTGGGCGAAAAGCCGTTCACTTCGACATTTACACAACAAACATACAAAGATGGCGGGCGCTGAATGCTGTGTTGCCATTTTACTAATGCTTTTGAAAAAGTTATGATATTAATGATGGCTGAACGAATTTGTTTCTACGCTTGTCATAGAAAAAAAAACAAAAGTGACTGACGTTTCTGGAATAAAATAAACACATTTTCCCGCAGTTTCGCGCCACTATACTTGATAATTTACGTGTTTCTCTAAGAAAATTATGAATATTTTGTGCTAATTAAAATGAATGATGTGCAAGCTTTTATAGATCGCCAATTAGGCTTCCGTAAGTTTGTCTAGTAATGTTTCGGAAAGAAATAATAGATGGTAAATAGTGTGTTTACATGTAATGTGTGGTGTTATTTTCAGAGTGCCGCTATAATTACGACAGTATACTACAACGGCTCGTGGTTACACCAGAAGAATCTTTCTATGGCTTACAAAACTTCAATGCGGGTGACTTGGAGCAGGATCCACCTATATTTGCTTGCCGGTTTGCAGAGACGTCAGGTTATGAACACATCCTTGCCCTTGCTAATGAAGATGGAAGGGTGGCTATACAGGTGTGGTATTTTGTTTCTATTGTCTCAACTGTCCACTGCTGGAGTGTGCCCCTTCACATTATTCATATCTCATCATTTTGTTTCTTGTCTGGTAACAATTTGCAAACTGCTCTGGTTCACTTGTTTGGCTTACTCCAAATAAAATTTTTGATGTGTGTATAATAAAAACAAAAGAAATACACTGCACCTTTTAATCCCAAACCGGGGTAGGTGGAGGCACTTGTTAAAGCTAATGCCCATTGTTCACCAAGTGTATTTAACCCAATGTGACAGGGGGTGAGCCCCTCGCCATTATAAGGTTCACACACTTTGTGGTGTGCGGGTTTCATCACAATGTTGTCCTTCACCATATGTGTGTTGTGTTGTGTACATAGGCTGTGAAAAAGAGTCCCATTGGTACACATCCAGTAGCCGGATTCGAACCCGCAACCTCTGAGTTACAAGTCAAGTATCTGACCAACTGGACCACAGATGCTCAAACGACAATATATGTATGTACATAATATCCTCTCAGCACTTAAGGTCTTATTACCGAAACGTCCAGTTGGTTCATTAAGTCTTTTTACCGGTACATCCAGTCAGTTCATAACTTTGTTTCCCTCGGTGTCCATTCCCTTATGGTCCACTTTCCTGTAAGTCCATATTTGAGCCACGGCTATGATGTGGCGTGACAATAGCATTAATACACTGTCTCGACATAATAGGAGAATGCAAGATATGCAATTCGATAAAAAATACAAACATCTCATGAAGAAATTGAATCATGGGGACATCAAATGTTTTTTGAAAAAGATACATTTGAAATTCAGAACGAAGCTGAGAATGTGTCAAAATAACAGTGTAAAGGAGTGTATTTCAATTTTAGTTTAATTAAGTAGTATGGGCTGATGTTGATGATGATGATGATGATGAATTAGTAACTCCCTTTATTAAATACTAGTTGCTCTGGCAAACATTGTTTCGCCAATATACATTATTTTTACAGCGCACACAACAGAAGCCCTTAAGGATGAATAATTTTCCCTGTTTTTTTTTCACATTTTCCATTATTTCTTCACTCCTAATAGTTGCAGCGTGATGTTATATAGCCTAAAGCCTTCCTTGATAAATGGTCTATTTAACACAAAATTATTTTTTTAATTCAAACCAGTAGTTCCTGAGATTAGTGCATTCAAACAAACAAACTCTTTAGCTTTATAATATTAGTATAGATGTATAAGTTTAAGGAAAGTTTATAGTTGAATTTATTTCTTTAATTAGGTAAGTCGTAGACAGATACAGGATACAATACAAGGAAATGGACATTAAAGAAGACTTAGAGGCAAGTGCACTATAAGGGAATGGACATTCTGGTAAAAAGACTTAATGAACCAACTGGAAGTTTCGGTAACAAGACCTTAAGTGCCGAGAGGCATAATATGGGATGTGTCCCAAAAGCTCATAACTAAAAAGTACATTTTGTCATAATGGATTTTTAGCTTATAGATCCAGTGTACCACGGAAAATGTCTTTAATATCTTAATCCTTCCTACTAATATTATAAACGTGATAGTTTGTATGTGTGGGTGGATGTTTGTTACTCTTTCACGCAGAAAGTACTGGACTGATTTTGATGAAACTTGGCAGTATTGTAGCTTATAAACTAGAATAACATATAGGCTATAGGGTATTTTGGTAAAACAATGTTTGCCGGGACAGCAATATGACATAATGTCATGCCATTAAAGGTTTGCGGAGATGATATCAATGTACTAATCAATCCAAATTTATCTTACAGGATACTTCTAAAGTGGTTCCCAACACAACGCTGGAAGGCTTCCAGTGCCATAACAATGCTGTGTTTGACCTCGCCTGGATGCCGGAGCAAATGAAGTTTGTTACAGTCTCAGGTATGTAACTGCGTTGGATCTTTACGGACCAGTCCCCCTAGCATGGCGCTCCCAGACACCAGTGACAAGATATAAAACGCACTGTTAAACTTAGAAACAAGCAGAGTCGCGTGAAGCATGGTATAACAACCACAGCATTGCTCTTTGTTAGCTTTTTTGACCCCCATGCTTAAGTTTACCTTACTTCCTACAGTTATCATACTTCACAACAATCAGCACAGAATTTTGTTCTCCCTTTCACAAAATACCATTAAATTTCATGCCACTAATGCTTCATAATATACTAAAATGTAGATTGTTCAATTTTTTTAACTATTTATTAATACATCTTCTGAAAGCTACTGTTACATACCCATTTAAGATACTGAACTGTGTTTTATCAGAAGGTTTAGCAAAGCGCTCCAAGAAATACATGACAAGACATACCAGGCACTGCGATTGGTTGAAACAAGCTGAATCGCACGAAGCGTGACATAGCAGCCAATCACAGCGCGTATTTGTTCTATGTAGTGTCTTTCTTGACGCCCTTGCTAGTGCTGCTGGTTATACATTTTACTAAACAATTGCATTCTTTACATTTTAGGTGATCACACAGCCAGTCTGTGGGACTTGGGCGATGGCGCCCCCAAGCGCGCGATGGTGTTCTCCAGTCACACCAAGAGCGTGAAGACGGCCGTGTTCCGGCCCGGGGCGGGCGGCGTGTTCGCGACCGGGGCCCGCGACGGCCACGTGCTGGTGTGGGACGCGCGCCTGGGCCCCGCCAGCGCCGCCACGCTGGTCAAGCCCGACAACTGCCTCATCAACTGCCACTCCAGCTTCACGCCCAAGACCCCCGGCTCCCACTCCAAGCGCGCGCGGCCCGACAACGTGCGCGCCACCAGCATCACCGGCCTCGTCTTCCAGAACGACACCACGCTCATCTCCTGCGGCGAGTGCGACGGCAACATCAAGGTCTGGGATCTCAGGAAGAACTACAACATATACAAGCGCGAGCCGCTGCCCAAACACTCCATACCCTACTGCGGCAGCTCCACTAAAAACGGATACACGAATCTGATCGTCGACGACGCGAGAATTCGCCTCTACGCCAGCTGCATGGACAACGTCATATACTGCTACAACATACTGACCTACAACGTCCTTCCCGAACAGAGATATATAGGTCACGAGAACAGCACGTTCTACATCAAAACGAGCCTGAGCCCGGACTGCAGGTACCTGGTGAGCGGCAGCAGCGACAAGAACGCGTACATCTGGAACGTGAAGTACAGCCGGCCGGTGGCGCGGCTGACGGGGCACGCGGCCGAGGTGACGTGCGCGGCGTGGGCCCGCGACCCGCGCCAGGCCGCCGCCCGCCTGCTCGTCACCTGCTCCGACGACGCGCGACACAACCTCTGGCGCCTCGGACCCCCCGCGGAGCTCTACGAGCGCGACCCCCGCGACCTGCGCGGCCGCGCCGAGACCGTGCCGCACACCGACATCGCGCTGCCCCAGTGGGGCAAGCTGGACAACACTCCCAAGTCGGTCAAACGGAAGAAGAGCACGACGCCCAGCTCGCTCGGCGCCAAGCGGCCGCGACACAGCGAGCACGCCTTCCGCAAGACCAAGCGCTGCCTCACCGACATGATGAACGCCTCCAAGGAGGGGGAGGACGCGGCCGACGTTCTGGCCAAGCGACTGAAGCCGGAGCTCCCGGCCGTGCCCGAGCAGGACGAGAACCTGCTGCCCGCGGGGGTCAAGAGACACACCGCCGAATCCGAGTACGCGAGCCCTCCCAAAACGATCCCGGAAGTGGGCACCGATTGGTCGTACTCCCCGAAAGCCGGCAGTTCGTTCATGACGCCGACTAAAAACCTCGACACGAGACCGTGCAAAAGGATTACTCCCAGAAAGAGGCCTTCCAGCGAAGCGGCTCCTGTCTCGCCGCAGTCTCCGAAATTACGCGTGATATCTTACACTACGCCCACCAAGGGGCTGCCGAACTATGTGATGACAGGGGAGGCGCCGCACTTGCGGCTCATGTCGCCGGCCAAGAAGAAGCAGGAGACCACGAACTGGCTGACGCTGATAGTGCGGGAGAAGCACCGCGGCCGGACGGCGGACGGCCGCGACGACAAGGCCGCGGCGGCGCCGCTCAGCCCCAAGGAGAACTTGCCGCCGCGACGCTCCTCCGTCTCCGACAGAACGCCCAAAGCAAAGAAATCTAGAACCTTACTCAATTATTTTACCGTAACAAACAGCAAAAACTAGACTGTTACGATTCACTTTCCTATGTTCAAAATTGTATTCCTAAGGTAGATAAGTAACAATGTGTTTTCTGAACAGAAAATTTGTGATAATTCGATGGCTATTAAGTGTTTTATCGTTTGACTATAATTATTATGTATATTTTGATGTGCTTAACGAACTAGTGAATATCCATTCATTTAAAACTAAGAATATTTATTTATCTATGTGTCGTAGTGTTGCTAAACTTTAGCAGTTTTGTACGACTGGGATTTAATTTGTCTTAGAACTGAACTTAAACCTTTTATTTATCTTGTGTTCAAAATCATAAAAATGCGACTGCACCCACTAGCTTAGATTTTATGCTTAACCATCTGTGCCACTAGTATAGATATGTTTTTTTTACGTCTGACTGATATAGTTTAAGAACTGTCATGAACTCATTTTATTTTAAGAAACCTATGATCGGTACTGCATTATGTACTGTAGGCATTAATTTATTCCATTGATAAATAAACTTATTGTTTAAGAAACCAGAATTTTATTTATGCAATCATTTGGACTCCGATACCTATTATGAAGTGTTTAATACATTACAGAGATGAATTTACAGTGAGTGTTCCATAAACGATCGTTATTATTATTAACTATTCCAATGAAAAATAACATACCTATGTACAATCCTAGTGAATAGTTATGAGACTTCGGACTTTTTAAAATTTTGGATTTTTGGATAGAAAGTTCAGATATACTTATATTGAACACAATTTTTCGGACTTATTGATCTATGCGTTTGCCTTTTACAAATGTTTTTGGCATGCTGATAATATTTTATTTTCAAATTGCGATAAAATATAAATAAGTTACTAGTATGTCCTTATCAGCCTGTATATTATATATTTTATGCTTCGACGCGACCTACCCCTTCGCTGATTAGAGAGCCACTGACGTTTCAGCAGAAGGTTCTTTGATAGATAGCTGTATAAAAGGAACATAGCCGACTGGCTCTTTCTTAAGCACGAAGTCGCATAATTATTCACTAGGATTGTACCTAAACATGTCTACTAAAAACACCTAGAGTTAACTGTTACTGCAGGTTCTTTAAACTACCCTCATGGGATTTTTTTTATATTTTGGATCACAATTATGACGCCATAAAATTTTCATTTTCATTACCTAATTCAAAAATATATATTTCTGCCAAGTTAAGGGTTAAGTATCCAAGTCTACGTAAACAAGCCAAGTGTTTCCAGATACAAGAACTTACGCACCAGATTCGCTGGCTATCCTATTACGTATTCAACGAAGATAGGAGCAAATTTCTAGCGAGCGTTAAGCGCACCTCTGCGCAATTTACTATTCACAAATACCTAGTTTCATAAACGACTTCAGTGGTGTATCTCAGCACGTGTCGTCCAGTAAACACGTGCTCGGGAACTTGGACATTCTCACGTGCAGCCTGTGCCATCTCCATTGGTGTTACCACACACTCAGTGCACAAGGATCCGTCGCGTGCGCTGAACTGACGAGATTGGCTCGATGCCTCTTCGTTGGCCGATTCGGACATTGTCTTGCAGCTTCGAGTAGATTTTCTCGAAGATTTGGACGAGCGAGAAGGTTTCTTCGACTTTGTGGGTTTCGTTTCGGGACGAATATGTATCGGTGGGATGTTCTGTGATATTTTCCTTGTTTTGCGATCTCTAAGGAAGAGTAGGGTGTCCATTTAAACGTGAGGTGGTTGGGGGTTATGCAGAAAAGCTCTGTTGTGAATTTTGTTTTGTTTTTAATATTCATAGAGCATAGTGTTGATACTATAACTTTGATAGGTATGTTTTGTTTGTCTTTGATATTATCTACACACATAAAAAGATCAAGTACATTTTATATAGAAGATTGCAATCAAGAATATATTTTACGAAAACTGAATTCATTCATAATTTATTCAAAATGTGGTGATAAGTCATTGATACAGGCATGGGGAATTAGGTAGGAGACCAATCCAGAAGATTAGATTTGATTTAAATAAATTAGATTTTTTTTAGAGCTAAAAATGTTCTTGATCCCTAGACACTTTTGATGTGTGTACATCCTCAGACCAAAGACAACTAACTAGACTTACAATCCTAATTTGACGTTTAGAATAAAACGAGAGACAACGATATGAAAAACATGCAGGAGTGAAAGAGTAAGAGACAATATCTTCGGTCCCTTACTACTGCGTATCAAGGTAAATATGAATCCAAACTGTCAAATGAATAGTAAGTGACATTTTGGATTCAGAAGTACATCATTTTCCATACATTTTGGTGGGAAAGAGACAGACTGAAGGTAGTACGCGACTTGCAAGTCTAGTTGTTTTGGTCAGTCACAGACACAGATAAGGACGGCCCGAACGTAACTAACAGAAAAAAAAGGAAGTCTTCTAAAATGGTTTAAGTGTAAGTAGGGTAGGGCGTTTCCACCAGAGATGTGCGAGGGAAGTATGTCGTACAAGTGTAAATGCTCTATGTTCACTGCGAGGATGCAAAGCTGACACATCTGCTTCCAACAAATACCGTTTATGGACACATCCTTCCCAACACATCTCTCGCACCATCTTTCGCTTGTTTTGCATGTACCAAAAATCTCGTTCCACTAAGCAGTTTCCATCAGAAATATGCTGAGTGGTGCTAGGTAAATGAAGTATATCAATAGGCTCTTTATTAATATATTTCTCTCAACGTATCCCCGTACCTACATTACTGGTGGAAACGCAACCTTACGCTCCACGGGAAGATCCACGGTTCAATATTTGAAGACTCTGCTAGGCGAATAGGCTATAGCTCTGTTCTCCTTGGATTCTGTCATTATGTTTCAATGGTGTATGGCGAGACAGTCCTAAGTCACTTCTAAGACCTCAGATGGACAAATAAGTTTTCCAAATACTTAATCTAAATGGGGAATTTTCTTTGACGTTTTTCTGAAAGATTTTACGCCGGAGAACTGTCATTATTAGTAGGTACTTCTCTAATGAACCCAAACTATTAGGCACTTGCGGGGCTCATGTTACGGTTAATTAATTTTAAGCTAACACCTATTGTATGTACCACGTGAAGTAATAAATTATTATCACTACTAATTTGACAGTTTGTCTCTGATACGCAGTAAGGGACAGAAGATATTGTCTCTTACTCTTTCACTCCTGCATGTTTTTCATAATCGTTGTCTCGTTTTATTCTAAACGTCAGTTTTGGATTGCAAGTCTAGTTGTTTTTGGTCTGAGGCTACGCGGTGTTACTCACTTTATTTTATTACATTATCCTGGAAATTTCGAGATAAATGTAACCTATATTACTCAGGAATGCTTCGCGTTTCTTCCCTATTGGTGACATGTAACCCGTTGATCGTGGATCCCCGGTTAACCCAGACTTACTACACTAGCTGATAATGCAAACGTTGTTTTACCAGTATTCCTCTGGTATTATATGCATCCAAACGATCCTCAAGAACTCCTCTATCCACAAAAGAAAACCGCATCAAAATCCGTTGTGTTAAGCAGCGATGTGGTCTACGATGAAGCACACTTGTTCATTGGGTACCTATTCACCCCAGTGAGTTGAAGACCTTCAATTTGCCAATGTTGTAGATCGGTCTTGTACATACTGCGTGTAAAATGACCATGAGCAATGGTCTTAGAAACGTTGTTGGGCTTATCCCCGTTTTCTCGCCATAGTTAAAGATGGTTACATTGACGAGCCAAACAATGTTTGTAAGACCATTGCTCGGGATCGTTTTACGTACGTTATCCCTAGTATATAGCAGTGGCGTGCACTGGCTTTTACGACAAGGTAGGCAGTAATCCCCAAGGATTGACACCTATGTATAGGTAACTTGTCTTTACGAAACCTAGGTACATACCTTTCTACTCACCTACTTCGTCAGCCTATGTCGAAACACACAACAAAAAAGGATCTAGCAATATCTCTATTATTAGGTCGGGTAACCAAAATACTACGGTAGGCAGTGTCTTTTTGCCTATATGGTGTGCACGCCACTGGTATATAGGTAGGTATCGACAAAGTTGGAGCCAACGTTGGACTCAAGCCCAATGCAGCCACCCTAGCAATGCGCTCCAAGAAAGATGTGATAGGACATATAACGCGCTGTGATTTGTTGAAACAAGCTGAGTCGCACGATGTGTGACATAGCAGCCAATCACAGCGCGTATTTGTTCTATGTCGTGTCTTTCTTGACGCCCGTGCTCCGACTGCAGGCATGGCGCCGACATCTAACCAGAACTTGTATAAATAAAACAAAAATTAAGATGTGCCGTTGCTCACTCTTTATTACGCTTGTTAATCCATATAAAAACAAAATAATTTATTGTAAAATATCACCAGTGTTTGCTTGTTCTGTGAGCTAGGACGTCCGCAAGTACAACGTATAGTGCAATACAGAAAATATAGGGGAGATCATCGTCTAAAGAGAACCCGCCCGTCACAGACTGGCAATAACACAACTCCAATAATAATTATTATATAACACATTTTAAAAAGAGAACATTAAAACGTTATGAAAAAGATCTGACCGCATCGCGGATCACAATTTGTTATAGGTACCTACTACATCTAGACTGCACTTATCCCTACGTCACTTAACACTATGTACAGACATACTTTATCCGAACTGGTTTAAAGTTTCAGTACTTTTGCATCTCCGTCTCATATAAATTTGAAAATTTGTTAAAAGTCTCTCCTATCGTTGAAAAGAACACTTCCACCCGCACCACACCGGTCTGTCGACCTCACACTCGAACGTTCCCGAACACGCGCGAACACCAACGAACCCCCACGAGCACTTCCTCTACAGTATAGCGGAAATTTTGGTCACCCTATTTCATACTAACATTAAGGGCGGCCTCGGCACGAAAACACTTTCCCCGACTCGGGCTTGTTAGTGAGTTAGAAGAGTAATTTATAAAGAGAAAGTTATTTTTACACCGACACCGTTCACAATAGGCAAACAATATTACTCCACAAAAATAAAACATGAATCATGGAGCGTTATCCGTTCTCTCCTACGTTTAGACACATTTTTTTTTTAATACGAGTAGGGTGACCACGAATCACATCCAATCATGGAAGAATTGCGTTTCAATGCGTAGAATGAAACGTCCTTCCTGTCTCATTGTCACTTCCAATATAATTATATCAACACCTGCGGCCGGTGACTGGTTACAATAGAATATTATAAATCTATGATAGAAACATTAAAATAATGGCTTCGACTTTTGTGCTGAAACTTGAGACAGTCTTGGTCCGAATACGAAAAAAAATAAACTTCAGATTTTTAATGAAAAACTAATTTTCGAATAGTTTTTTTTTTTATTTTGGTTCTGATATCATCTTTCGTTCAAGCACAAAAATCTAACTTCAGTCGTATTTTATTGGAGATCATTTTTCGAGGCTTTGTTATATACCGCCTCTGGGGGCGGGCAGTATGGCGGCACTCCTTGTTTATCAATTTTCTTTCTACAACGACCGCGCCATACTGACGCCTCCCCCCCTCCGTTCAATCTATCACATTGTTTTTTTTTTACATTTAAAAAATCAATACTATTTCGATGCTATAACAAATGTCTATAGAAAACATTATGCTCTTGTTTTTGAAACAAATGGTCACTCCGTGTCTTTCCACAGACGTTCATTATAGCCACCCTACGCGATAACATTATAAAGTTCTACACAAGCAATGGAATCGAATCTGAACTACTAAATTTAAAAGATTACACGCACAAAGACATCAATATTAACAATAAAAAACTTTTAAAATTCCAAAAACAAAAACGTGTCAAGCTGCCTTATGGACAAAACATGCAAAATGTTAAAAAAGTTTTTTTTTATCATTTTTCTTTTAAATTATAACCCTATAGTATGATACAAATCAACAATATGTTGTAACGCGCGGGCGCGGTGTCCCGCTGACCGCACCGCAGCCGCACCGCAGCCGCGCCGCACCCCGCCAGGGGGACACCTGCCCGCACCAAGTCTTTTGATATTTGTACTTTTCGCAATGATAATCTGACCCTATGGACTCATTATTGTATGGTAGCGTAAATTCATCTAAAACTTTCTTGACATTAACAAGTAAGCTAGCATTATGGTAGTTGGATTTCATCCCCACATTATCTTGGACATGTTAATAATTAATATTATTTATTTATCGTCGCTGATATAGTAAGTAAGTAATTTAACAAATAATTGACTTTCAATACTTGAAATAATTGTTAGTGTGTACACACAACAGTTTTGGACGCCGCAAGGAGAAATCATCCCAATGTCGTGTCGATAAAGATTAAATTTGTTTGAAAAAAATATTCTTGCAAACTAAACTGTTTCGTGGAGTACTCAGTGAGATGAGATCCTCTGGGGTTCCGGACGAGGGTAGCAGAAGAAACGGAGCGTCATGTTCTAAAATTTGTAAATTGTAAAAGATCTTTTTGTGCCTACTTTAACAAAACGTCTGCTTGACGTCAGTAGTACAGTATTACCTTGTATATGGGGAATTTTCTTTGACGTTTTACTGACAGATTTTCGGGCGGAGAACTGTCATTACTGTCATACTTTCCAAAGTTTTTTTTTTAATCAGGTATAATACCACCACCACCCAAGCCCTAGCTGCCTCTCGGCGTACGGGCCATTCTCTGGAAACGGTCGCGTCTATTTGCGCCTGCCTCTTAAACAAAGGGTTTTAAAAATATTGAGAAAAACGTCAAAGAAAATTGCCCATTATTCTTGAAAGAATTTGACAAAAATGTCAATGTGCTGAAAGTTTTTCGCCGTTCATAAACGGTAGAGCATGTAGATCAGTCTTCGGCCTCCATTGGACACTGAACTGGGCCTCGCTCTGGCATCGTAGCGGCAAACGATGTTCATTGCTGATTTCATCACGCTACATAGAGACGATATATTATGCTACTACCATAGTAAATAGTAAAGTAGATTTAGGCCCTTAGGCACTTAAATCTAAGAAGATTTAAGTCTTTTGAGCCAAGCTTGAACTTGTGTTATAGTCCAATGTGTGAGACCGGAATAGGGAATTGTCAAACTCCAAAAAAATCTCAGCTAGATGTCGCTAGTAGTCCAGGGTGACTTCTGTCAGTTATATTTACTACGTTTTCTTTATTATTAGAGTAAGTTACTCAAACTTCCGAAACTTTTGTGACACGTAAAGTAAACAAGCAATAAAAATATTTACCGTCACCTTTAGTTACCACTTGAAGTTAGTAATTTCGTTGACATTTATCCCTCCTAATACAGCTAACGCCATCTGTCATAAGTGAGAGAAACAAGTACCCTAAAAATTCCCTATTAGTAGATAAACGCTCCGTTTCTGCTCTCCCTCACAATTTACATTTATCAACTTTTACGAATAAACACAGGACAGCGTACGCACGCTGTTTTGACATGTAATATTTACTGTTATTTTCAAAACATTTCTTTTTTTTGTTGTTGTTGTTGTGTTTGCATTGTTTCTGTGGCATCGTAAACGTTGCGTTGCATCAGTAGGTATCAGTAACGATAGTTAATTGAGGTTTTAACGTTGAAGGTAACGCTGCCGGTCGTCTGTGATGATCGGTGATCAGGTCCCGGTTGTGTTTGTGTGTGTGTGTTGTGTGTGTGTTGGTGTGTGTGTGTTAATGTGTGTGTGTTGGTGTGTGGCGGCGGTGTACGCCCGCGCACGCCACCCACCAGCCGGTGATCTGGAATTTAGAAAATGAGGCATTTTTATAAAGGCCTTTGATGTACACACATCAAAAGTGTCTAGGGATTAAGTACATTTTAGACTCTCACGACAGAGTACAGTGGGCTCCAATGTATGCCTATTAATTCATATTCATATAATTATAGTTTATTGCTCTCATGTTGTAGGTATGTCATACAGATGTTATGTACAATAAGGGTAACAGACATGAACCCTGTTAGGGTATTGCAATTGACAATTACCTACTTATACACACATCAAAAGTGTCCAGGGATCAAGTACATTTTAGAAGATTGCAATCAAGAATATATTTTACAAAAACTGAATTCATTCATAATTTATTCAAAATGTGGTGAAAAGTCATTGATACAGGCATGGGGAATTAGGTAGGAGACCAATCCAGAAGATTAGATTTGATTGAAATAAATTAGATTTTTTAGAGCTAAAAATGTTCTTGAATATCTACTAGTCTAGGGAGACACTTTTGATGTGTGTCCATGAGTTTTCTACCCCATTGTCACGTTCGCCTCTTTCATATCACGTAGGTACCCGGGATATTTCCACCACTGTGATTCCTGTTAGAGCCAGGATCTACAGCGGAATAGACCAGAGCTCAATCAATGACGACTGGGCTAGATTCAGCGGAGGGGGGGGGGGGGGGGGGTTGCTAGCCTTCTGTCATGCATCCCAGGAAAATACATGATTTTACAATGATTTTTTTACTTCCCTAATCTAAATAGTGAGAGACAGCATTATTCAAACGAGGCACAATTGCCTTACGGGAGAGCACCACGGGTGAATGCGGAAGACTAAACCTAGCGGAGCTGTTCTAACCTACTATTAAGGCCCTATCAGCTATTTGTTATCCAATAATATATGTGATGGCCGGGTGAGTAGAGGTCGTCCCAGAAGGACATATACAGACCAAATTGGTGATGTCCTGTCCGAAGGTGGCGTGAAAAGTACTCGAAACCGGAGGTCATGTATGAAAAGATGTATGAATGTAGATGAAGCGAAAGGGGTATGTCAGGACCGTGACAAATGGAGATCTGTGATCTCTGCCTACCGCTCTGGGAGACAGGCGTGAAGTGTATACATGTATGTATGTAATACTGTTCAGTATATCGCCTAAAAGCGGCGTAGTTAGTACGTCGGCCTCCAATTCAAGTGTGTAAATAGATGAAGTGCTTACGTGTGGTCATCACCAGCAGAAGACGGAAAGCTCCCCGCCGGCGCCGCCCACGCCGCGCCACGAGCGCACGCCGCCGCCGCCCGGCACCTTCAGCTGAAACACCATACATACACTCCCTTTAAATAAATAAAATAAATACACTTCACGCCTTTTAATCCCAAAGCGGGGTAGGCAAAGGCACTTGCTAAAGCAAATGCCCACGGTTCACCGAGCATATTTAACCCAACGTGACAGGGGGTGAGCCCATCGCCGTTATAGGGTTCACACACCTTGTGGTGTGCGGGTTTCATCACGATGTTGTCCTTCACCGTACGAGCGTTGCGTTGCGTACATGGGCTCTGAAAAAGAGTCCCATTGGTACACGTCCAGTAGCCGGACTCGAACCCGCGACCTACCGGTTACAAGTCAAGGATCCGACCAACTGGACAGCAGACGTTCACTGGACAAATAAAAATAAAAAGTTCACATCGTCTCAAAATGGTACATCCGCATCGACTGGTACAGCTCAGCTTGTACGCGTAAGTAAGTATTATAAACTATGCAGCCGATTTCAAATAAGGCAGTCATGCCATTCACGAGCACATCGCATCAATGAGATAGTCAGAGAGAGATCTTGTACGAGCGGCTTCACAGTGCCCACTGTACGCGACGAACTATAACCCTTATTCCTTTAACTATAAGCTTTTCTACAAAAACGTCAAGTTGTTGAAGACCAGCCTACCTGTTACGTGAACCTTGATAACTAAGAAATTAATAGATACAGCGTCTCAGGGTACACTGGCGTATGTTTGTTGGGATGCCAATAAGCTTGTTGGGATTATACAGAGACACGGTAAAAACTGGACTCGAGTGAGATTCCTTTAATGTTTCTGTGAGAAAACTTTGGGAAACTGTATTTCGACTTAGCATTCGTTTAGTCTTTAGTTAGTAATGTGTAATTCGCGGTCGAAACCTTATGAACAAGTGTGCTCCATCGTAGACCACATCGTTGCTTAACATCAGGCAGGATGGTACTCAAACGCTTGTTCATTGTGATTAAAAAAAATAGTTCTAGTCCTCAAACAGGTAGGTAGGTAAACCTAGATTTTGTAGAAATTTCTTAGGAGATATTATTTCAGTTTTATGGAAATGTCTTTGTAATATTGTAAATTAGACTGTAAAGTACCTACCTGATAGAAAAGTACGTCTAAATTGTGATATCCTCAACCACAACTAACTACCATTTTGGTAAAAGAAAAAAAATACGCATCACGCCTTTTTAATTCCAAAGCGGAGTAGGCAGAGGCAATTTCGACGACGTCACGTTGGGCTAAATACGCTTGGTGAACCGTGGGCATGCTTTAGCAATGGGGAATTTCCTTTGACGTTTTTCTGACAGATTTTTCAGGATGAGAACTGTCATTACTGTCATACTTTAATTAATTAAACAATACCTATGTACTATTTTTAAATTATCAATTTCAATTTTATTTTATTAATTTAAATTATCAAAATTTTAATTCATGTACCTACTCTACCAACATTGTTTTCTTAACATATAGTGAAGAGCGGTGGCCCCAATACAAGCATATTATCTTTGCTTAAAGGGGTCTCCTCATGACTGAGAGAAACGGTTATGTGGTTACAATAAAGACAATTTTTTTTTAAATACTTTCCAAAAAAAAGTTTGACAGTAATGACAGTTCTTAGCCCGAAAATATGCAAGAAAAACGTCAAAGAAAATTTCCCATTAGTGCTTCTGCCTTCCCCGCTTTGGGATTAAATAGGTGTGAAGTGTATTATCTTATCTTTTAGGAAGTGTCATCAACAACTGATAGAGCACTTTGTTAGCCAACTACGTACATGTACCCTATTAACGAATAATCCTTTGTGGAGTCTATTTTAGGCTATTACAATACGAGCGTCTGTGGTCCAGTTGATGGGATACTTGACTAGTAAACGGGAGGACGCGGGATCGAGTATACCAATGGGACTCTTTTTCAGACTATTTACACAACGCAACGCTCGTACGGTGAAGGACAACATCGTGATGAAACCCGCACACCACATGATGTGTGAACCTTATAACGGCGATGGGCTCACTCCCTGTCACGTTGGGTTAAATACGCTTCAACCGTGGGCATTTGCTTAGCAAGCAGAGGCGTTTGCCTACCCCGCTTTGGGATTAAAAGGCGTGAAGTGTATAAATATAGATAATCATCATAATCATCAGCCCATACTTGTCCACTGCTGGACATAGGCCTCTCCAATTGCACGCCACTGTGATCTGTTTTCGGCTTCTCGCATCCAGCTTCTGCATATAGATAATACGACATTTTATTCAGAAGCGAGCTATGTTGTAAGCACCTACATCTACATCTACCTATAGGTACGTTATCTCACAATGTAAATAGCCGAGCAGTCAGCAGCCCCGGCTCATTGTTTATACTGCAGTTTCGTGAGCGATCTGGCAACGCGTTGAGCCCCGGGTCAAGGGTCAGAGACACGGGCTGTCGGCGTCCCGCTCCCGCCTACCGACGCCAGGTGAGACGGGAGACTGAGCGTTGACGTCTTGTGATGTAGGTATGTACCTATATGGATACTATCACGAGATGCGGATGATAAGTTAAAGA
Organism: Conopomorpha cramerella; assembly: GCA_012932125.1. Classification (NCBI taxonomy): domain Eukaryota; kingdom Metazoa; phylum Arthropoda; class Insecta; order Lepidoptera; family Gracillariidae; genus Conopomorpha; species Conopomorpha cramerella. The sequence continues at coordinate 6,000 of SJJU01008617.1, read as the reverse complement.
TGACGCCAGGATTATGCTGTAGGTGTGCAGCGGCCGTAAGATATTATGGTGCAGCTATTTTAGGTGTTGAAAATTCCATTGGCGTGCACTGGCTTTTTTCAATTCAATTCAATTCGTTTATTGCACTCATGTTACAGCAAAAGTTCTTAAATAAATAGCAAAGTATCAAACATGAACCCTGTGAGGGCAAAAGCAACAGTATGGTTAGTAGTACACTCGCCATACACTTACTTAATTATAAACGTAATTACAACTAAATCCTACTCTTTTACGTCAAGGTAGGCAGTAATCCTCACGGATTGTCACATATGTATAGGTAACTTGTCTTTACGAAATATAGATACCTACCTATCTACTCACACAGAAAACACAGGACTTTCGTTAGCCCATGTCGTGTGTACAACAAAAAAAGATCTAGCAATAACTCTATTATTAGGTTGGGTAGCCAAAATACTAAGGTAGGCAGTGTCTTTTTGCCTATATGGTGTGCACGCCATTGGAAAATTTCATTGTTATTAAAAGTTTAAAACGGGTATTATAGCGCGAAGATTAACCAAAGATAAGCATTCAGCTTACCTTCGTTGTTTGTTGAATGCTTATCTTTGGTTAATCATCGCGCTATAATACCCGTTTCCTTAAAAAAAATCCATTGTTGTTTCTTGTTTTCGATATTTTTCAACTTGTGACTGATGTTGGTTGAATCTATTTAAAAATGATCGATGAAAGCACGCTTAAAATGATAACCAGTGAAATTCAGCTCGATTATTTTCGTAGGGTTTTCTGTTAATAGGTCTGTAGGTAGTTGAGGATCTGAAGTTTCATGTTAATACGAATGGTAGCCGGCCATATTTGCCGTAGAACCGATGACCGTTGGGGAAAACGAGTTCTCGAGTGGAGACCGCGTCTCGGCAAACGGAGTGTAGGACGCCCTCAGGCAAGGTGGACTGATGATATACGCAAGATGGCTGGCAGAAGCTGGATGCGAGAAGCCGAAAACAGATCACAGTGGCGTGCAATTGGAGAGGCCTATGTCCAGCAGTGGACAGGTATGGGCTGATGATGAAGACGAATGGTAGCTATTAAGTAAGTAGGTAGGTACGCGAAGATAACACTGTGAAAATCCACTGAACAAGGTGAATGACCCGTTGAAACGTGAACATCCCACCTACACTAGAACATAGAGATTTCATTAAAAAAAAAAAGAAAAACAAGAACCGCGGCCGCAATAGAAAATAGCGACCTACCACAACCGGCATCGATCCGCACCGAAACTAAGCTCGACTAATAGGTTAAAACGCCAACCAAAATAAACAAGCGACGGATTGCAAGCGGCACTCTCTCGAGATGCAATATTTACTATAGCCGCTGTATATATACTTATACAAGGGGTCACTGCATGACCCAGTTCGAGGTCGCACCCCTCCTCAACCCACATCTAACTCCTCACCAAACCCCTCCCCGCCCCTCCAGCAAGCAGCTTCTGTGACCTTCAGAAGGGGTAACAAAGTCACGTGACAACCGAAGCTTCGCGGCTCGACTGACGGATTGATTGACGTGGCGGCTGACGCGTCGAGTTGCGTGCGACAAATTGTCAATATTATAAATGCTAATAGAAATGGGTAATTTGAAAAAGAAGGTTATTGTTAAAAGGAGGATAATGGGATTGGAAAATTTTACTGCAGTTTATTTTTTTTGTAAGATAATTAGTTGGTGAATGTTTTTTAAAAAAAAGAACTTTGCTACGATGGATGACAGACGAATGATTTCTTTTTTTTTTCTAAACTGACCCTTGACCGCGATTTTAAGTACCTACGGTCTGTATAAATAACTGGTAGGTACTGGTAAAAAAAAGGAATATAATAAGTTGAGCGCCTAAAAATACTAAGTTGAGCTGCAAAATTACTAATTGAGCAGAAAAGTATTTATTAGCTGACCAAATCAGTAATTTTGTCGCTAAGTCAGTATTTTGGTTAGGTTAAGTTAGACTTTTTTGATGCACGTTTAAATACTATCCTTTTGCCGCTACGCCTCTAAATAAGACTTCTAACTCCTCTACGCTATGACACAAGTACCTGAACAATACTTTTCTGTTTCTAACCCCACGTCCTCAGTGCACGAATGAATACGATGCGATCCGATGCATCCCATACATTTTGACGTTTGTCACGTGACATTTTCTGTCCAAATTTATGCGACGCATTCATTCGTGCACTGAGGACGTAGCGTAAGAATCAAGATCCTGGATCAAGAAAAAGAAAGCCAGAGTCGTTTTCGCGATTTCATCATTTTTTATGCATGAATTAAAATTTTATTTAGCACGATTTCTACAGACAATGTTGGTACTAAACAACACTGTTGAAATTACACACATCAAAAGTGTCTAGGGGTCAAGTACTTAGAAGATTGCTATAAAGAATATATTTTACAAAAACTGAATTCATTCATCATAATTAATTCAAAATGTGGTGATAAGTCATTGATACAGGCATGGGGAATTAGGTAGGAGACCAATCGAGAAGATTAGATTTGATTTAAATAAATTAGATTTTTTTAAGAGCTAAAGTGTTCCTGATCCCTAGACACTTTTGATGTGTGTACCAGAGTCTCTACAATACATTAATGAACTTGATAATTGTAAGCGTTAGGGCGAAAGCAATACCCAAGTAAATAAACAAGGTGTAAAATTATTGATCTGTGTAACTAAACTATACAAATAATGGAGATGACGTTTATTTGACAGATACCATTCACACTTCTGTCATTAATGTCAAATTTTCTCAAAAATAAAAAATATGAATCGCTGTCATAATATTTATATTATAAACATGATGGAACGTTGACCACTATGTAAAGTGCCACCAAAGCCATACGATGAGTAGGTACTGAAGTGGATTAAATGAAGGTTACGAATGATCAATCACCGTTATCAGGGATCCGTAGCCCGCTCCTGTTTTACAGGAACCCATTAACTAAAGCTCCGCGGTCTGTTTGTCTGTGACCAGTTTATATCTCACTAGCTGTCCTAGCAAACGTTGTTTTATCAAAATATCTTATAGCCTAAATGGTATACTAATTTATAAGCTACAATACTGCCAAGTTTCATCAAAATCCGTCCAGTACTTTCTGCGTGAAAGAGTAACAAACATCCATCCACACATAGAAACTTTCACGTTTATAATATTTAGTAGGATGAACTGTGACAGTTGAGACAACACTAGCTTGTGAAATTCAGGCCTTTTCGAAAAGACCATAATCTCTCTCACTCTGAAAACCTGACCTGAAAGTCCTTCTACCTCGGCTATCTATACATATATATAACACAGTTATGTCTGCAGCTAAAGCAAGGCTTGACTAAACTTAGATTTTAATCCAAATAAACTCTAATCAGTCATGTGGTCCACGGACTTGTAACAGCTGGTGCCAGTGGCGTGCACACCATATAGGCAAAAAGACACTGCCTACCTTCGTATTTTGGTTACCCGACCTAAAATAGAGTTATTGCTAGATCCTTGTTTGTTGTACTCACGACAGAGGCTAACGAAGATCCTGTGATTTGTGGCTTAGTAGATAAGTACATGCCTATATTTCGTAACGACAAGTTATAACCTATACATAGGTGTTAATCCTTGGGCATTACTGCCTACCTTATATATAAAAGCCAGTGCACGCCACTGGCTGGAGCTTTCGCTCCTTCTTTTTTTATTTGTTCTGGTTTCCATGTTTCTGTATAAAAAGCAAGAAGACATTGTTGGACCCACCTGCTGCATCTTGTCAAAGTCGAGCTGCGGCCGGTGCCTGCGCGCGAGTGGCGGCGGAGGGGCGCGGCGGCGGCGCGGGGAGGGGGCGCACCCCGCCGTCGCCGCCGCCGCCGCCGGTGCGCCCGCGCTCCCCGCCACCGCCCGCCGCGGCTTCAGAGCCTCCAGCGGCGGCGACGTGCGGAACCGCACCGGGGTCTCCACCTGCGTCCGTCAGGATCTCACTTCAAATCATGTCAGTGACAAAGAAGCAGATAGTTGAACACAGAAGAAAAAGCATAGGTAATATTCTTGATTCAAAATAGAAGCTAGAAGGTTCGGGAAGATGTGTCAAAAAATTGTGTAAGTATGTGGTAGTGTACCTAATTTGTGGGAAAAAGTTACAGAAGATGAGTTGATGGTCTTCAGATAATTTTGCTACAAAAACTCAGAAGAGCACGAGCGACGAGTTACAATCATAGATGATCTTCTTTTTATGAACTGAACTTTCCAAAATCGTAGCCAGTTGCAGCCACCGCACTGAACTTGACGTTGCTGAGTTGAGTTGCTTCTGCGGATCGTCTCAGGGTTAGTCACCACCTCAAAATGTATGCATTAATGCGTCTAATAATGTGGTTAGCGATGGTGTTTTACCTTGTCGTGGTCGTGGTGCGTGTAGGGCCACTTGCGCTTGCCGGGCGCCTGCGCGGCGGCGGGCGGGGAGGAGGCTCCGCGCCGCCGGGACGCGCGCGCCGGCTCCAGCCCGGGCTCGCCGTTGATCACCTACACGGGACATGGACGCTCATACTACGGTGTGTGGAACGTGGACTCGTAACGCATAACCATGGAGAAGTGACTGTGCTACATGGAACGATTTTGCTGTAGTAAATACTGCTGCTGGAGAATCTTCTTCAAGATCCTTCGAAGGTGTACAGTTGTCCGGAAACAAAGGCACTTCTTCATAGTAGTTCTGAGTTTGTACCAAGAATTTTCAACGTTTTTCTTTTAAATCTACCTCTAGATAAGAGGGTGAGCTAAGCATGAATAAAGTAGAGATTATTGTGTATATTGCAAATTCTTGGTTCAAAAGATGTAAGGGGAAATAACATTTGAATGTTGTTGAGTAAAAAACTTAATTTATCGATTGCTGGTAATTTCGGTATTTTTTAGTATCTAGGTTTCAACTGTAGAGAAGTTTATGCCATAGACAAGGTACTGTTCATTTATGCTTCGACGACTGAATTTGAATGATCTGAGGTTTTGAATCAGTCAGTTGGTAGAACAGTATGAATGCCAATGTTGAATGTAGTCCCTTAAATTATTATTTTTATTTTTCCTTTTCGTCTTGTTTTGTGATGTGTATTACTAGTAACTACCATAACTGCTGCATGTACATTTTGACCACATGAAATAGTGATGGTTGCCATTCTGTCATCTCTTGGTTGTCGACAGAATACCAGCGTCGCAGGTAACTGTGACATTAAGCAGAGTCGAAACCTATTTTTGAAGCACGGCGCACAGTATTATACTCATGTCCTATTGTTATTTTATTTGTTGTTATGTTTCATTGTGTATCTCGTGTTTCATGTGAACTAAATAAATGTCTATCTAGTGTTCCTAAACATCTTTAACAGTGAAGTACTTGTGGCACAGTGTTTGAACCACGTCTATGTTTCAGGTAGATAGTGTGTATTATTCAGAGCGCCATTACAGCGTGCCGCGAGGGCGGGCGGGCGGCCGAGGCAGCGTGGAGACGCCGCCGCAGGAAGCGCTCGGAGCGCGCCCGCAGAAAGGAACCCAGTTTAAAAACCCCGCTGAATGCTTCAGTGTAATTGCACAACTCACAATTTCTCGTCAAAGCGAGGCATCATTACACGGCGGGATTAATACCTCGCCCCCCGCGGACCCCTCCACCTGCTCCAGCGAGCCCTCCACCCCCCCGCTCATCTGTCACTCCCGGGTGGAAATGGATGGTGTAAAGCCGCCGTCTGCCGACCACTCATTCATTATGGAAGCAAGGGACTCCACCGCCCCATCTCAGACTGTCCAGTAACATGTGGCAGTGGATGTATTTCTCGTGAATATAATTTTATTAATCAAAATACACTTATTTCTGCCATTGCAACGTAGGTAATGGATGTTAAAGATGGCAATTGTGGTGAGGTCGCCCGTGTGGTAGATTACTAAATTATTGTGTCGGCGACAAGCCGCGGACAGTCAGACGGTGATGCATGGACGTAATGACTATGTAATATCTAATCAAATG
>SJJU01008615.1:0-16840 GCA_012932125.1 Conopomorpha cramerella | reverse complement strand
CCTACAACATCTTTCTTTGTCAACCAAAGTTGTCCCTGGGCGTACAGACCTCGATCATCCACACTATTGTTGTCACCTTTAGTCAGGAATTTGACAGTTCCATTGTTCCTGGAAAATGTTTATTAAATCATTAGTATTTAACTCACACGAAACAAAAATAGACTTGCAAGCCGTGTACCAGCTTCAGTCTCTCTTCCACGAAAATGTATGGAAAATGATGTACTTCTAGACCCAAACTGTCACTTTTACCACTAATTTCGACACTTTGGATCCAGATTTACCCTTATATGAAAACATTGTCTTGTCTTTCGCTCCTGCATATTTTTCATATTATTGTCTCATTTTATTTCAAATACAAGCATTAAGTCAAATCTCATCAATTCCAATTAACCCCTTATTTTTAAATAGGCCCTTTTTACATAACTTTTTCTTCAAACATGATTTCAAATCTCCATTCTAAATGTGTCACATTAATTGACTATTATAACTATGCTTATTACTGACTTAGCATAATAATGCAGACAGCCAAGCCTTCCCAGCAAAAGGATTGCAATGGAAATCACTATTCAACCTGAAATAATATTGGGTCAGAAAACAATGACTTACTTTTCATGTAGTTTGAGTACTCTGTGTACAATAGGAATGTCCCTTCCTTCTACTTTGAAGACAACGATTTCACCAACACGTACGGGCTCCTCTGGATAGTTTGTCAAAAACAAAAGATCACCTCTGTGAAAAGCAGGTTCCATACTCCCAGATAACACCACGACTATGGGACTCTCGCTACCGGTAACAACCATTAAACCTTTCCATATCATGAGGGCAGACGACACTATCATACCAAAGCTCAATACTTGGTAGATAAACTGCAAAAATATGTAAAAGTTATGAATAAAAAGTAAAAATGATCACCGGCAACAATACACAGATTTATGACATTTTCCAACAGACCTGGCGCTTGTTCATGCGCTTCACATCGTCAAATAAACTTTCCAACATCTTGGAATTTGTTTTTTGCTAAATTCTATGAAATAAATTATATATTTTGGGTTATTTCTTCGATTTGAAATGTCGTTGACGACATCTATTTCGTTCAAAACCAACCACGTCAGACGACAACATGCATCAATAAAAAAAAAAACATACAGAAAGAGACAACTTTCTACGCAAGACAGAGTTAGCATCAGAACTAGTGATGTGCTTCAAGCACAGTATCATGGAGATTGGACCAAGGCAAGAGTGTGGAGCTGCAACGTCAATATGATGTCAATCATTCCAGTAGTGCAGATTTATTTTTAAAGACCAGGGACACTAACAATGCATACTTTGGGACTTAAACAATCCGACCTATGCTATCTACGAATACTACGTTGTATGTACATATGTAATAAATGTATGGGTAGTGGTCTAGTGTAAACGCTCGTGCAAGTATATACATTCATTCATGACCGGGTTTTGGGACCCTATACCTAAGCCGCTCTCGCTCTGGCGAGGTCTAGCATTGCCGTGAGAATGCATGCACCATACTTCTTGACGTCTTTGTTAAAGGTACCTTAGGATTTGACGCGAGCCGAGTCCGAGACAGTTTGAGTATGAGCGTAGGTGGTAGGCGGCCTACGTATAGTCGTCGTTCGACTAGCGCACAAAGAAGAGAGAAACTCACCCATAAACTAAGTAGAGCATCATTAATAGGTATAGATATGTCACACACAAAAGGTAGGTAGAGTCTCAGCAGGGACACAGACAGAGCAGATGGTAACTCAGCGAAAAAAAGATAAACCTACCTACTAAGCAGAACTATAAAGAACTCCTATGACGAGTTCTGTAAGCTATAGTTTGTAGCCGAACTAATTGAACAAGCCTTAATGTGCGCGATTCCAAAATTAATTAAAATACACAAGATAAATAAAGACTTTCCTAAAAACAATTTGTCACGAAGATAGTTGGAAACAAAAGAGATACAACTACTTTATACTAGACCATCATTTGTCTTCAGACACGCTCTTTCATGTTTTTTTTTAAATAAATAAATACTTCTCATTGCGCGGAATTTTCAAAGAAAGTTTAAGTGCAACTGTTCGCGTGATTGCGATACAAGTTGCATGCAGCTTTTAACTTGTATGCAAGCTACTTGCGTAATGGAGTCGCGCCTTTATTCACACCGGCTGGGAGTGTACCTAGTCTCAAGTCTCCCTCTAATGCCCACCGAAAGCCATGTGTGAGTGTTAAACATTAAACCGAAGCGGAACAAAAAAACTATTTCAATAGATATTTAAGATTTTAATGTATCCTTTACTTTGGCGACAATAGATTCAACTTTCTCACTGTACTCAGGTTTTTTCTGTGTAAAATTTTCAATTTGCTGGAAAATGTCTTGCTTCTGTTCGTCTTCACATAGCAAAATTAGTGTTGCCATTACGTTTTCCAGCTTGCAACATTCTTCTTTGTTTGATACATAAAGCAGTTTGAACAGTATTGAGAGTAGTGAGTGATCCCTTTCATAACTAAAAATACACCACGACGTTTTTATCCATTCTTCTAAGAACTGAAATAAATCAAACAACACTTTAATATGATTGTCTAAAAGGTATGTTCAGAGCTCGAGCACCTACATAGAAAAGTACTGGTTTTTCGTTTAAAAAAAAACAACGTGATGTATGGTGCAGCGGAGGATTTGAATAGCTGTTTTATTTTATTCAGTGGGGAATTTTCAACTCCAAAAGTTTTTTATCTAGATGTCGCTAGTAGGTATCCAGGGGAACTTCTGTCAGTTATATTTTAGTACGTTTTTTATTATTTGGGTGAGATCTTTAAGACTTCAGACACTTTTTAACATGTAGACAAACAATTAAAAAAATTACTGTCGCCCTCAATACGGAGTACGGACTGCTTGAAGTTAGTAATTTCGTTGACATTTGTCCCTCTAATACAGCTAGCGCCATCTGTCATAACTAAGAGAAACAGGGGCCCTGAAAATTCTCCATTGAAAAGTATAGTCTGAAGGTCTTCAAGTCGCGGGTGAATAGGTGCCTTCTGAACAAGTGTGCTCCATCGTAGACCACATCGCTGCTTAACATCAGGCAGGATGGTGATCAAACGCTTGTTCATAGTGATAAAAAAGAAAAAAAAGCGAAGAGCTTGCTATCATTAAATAGTCGTACAAGATTACCCAATAAAAAACAATTACCTCAATCAATGATGCAAACAGAGTTTCCCTCACAGCAGAATTGACACAGTTATCTATATTTTCAATTAAAACTAAATCAATCTTCTTCTTGTACTTGATACAGTTAATGTGATGGAGGGATATTAATTTGGCAACAAACTGCAGTAGGACATTCTTCCTGTTAATATTTGTTTCCATGTACAATTCATCCAGTACGGAACTGAAACTATCTTCAAGTAACTGAAACTAAAATATCAAACCCTTTTATTAAAAGATTAAAACTGGTATTATAGTATTAGTTTAATCTTTTATCAGTGTTTTAAAAATTATTTATCAAATCACTAACATACAGTTTCTGCGTCAGATAATTTTATTGACCTCTGATCTGATTCCAATATGAACAACTTTTACTATGGCGACACTGCGGTGAAACACAAAGAATTTGTTTCATCTCCATACAAAATAGATAAGATTTTGCTTTGAAAGACGACATTATGTATGGAGATTGAAGTTGTTCATATTGATGATCCCATCAACGTTTCTAAGACCATTGCTTGGGGTAATTTTACACTCTGTAGATAACTACAGAGATCAAGTAGGTATTTGAATATTTATATTATTTTTAACTTGAAGTGTAAAAGATAAATTTTACTAGTTTCCTGTACCTACCTTAGCATCTTCTGACAACATTCCAAGTAGTTTACATGTACATTCAGAAACTAACTGTGTTACAGTTAGGTCTTTTTCTCTTACACATGACATAACACTTTTGTTGATTACTTCATAAAAATTGCTCTCCTTAAAAAAGTCTGGATCCTGAAATATAAATTGAGTAAGAATAATATGTCTTTATACATAAAAAAATATATGTTTTTGACAAAGTAATGAAAAATCCCCTTTACAGTGATGATTACTTGCTGCATTCTTGCAGTTGGAAGATACTCAGAAAAAAAATATCTCCGCTAATATATCTCACATTGATTTATTTCATTTGAGGCGGTAGTGATTTTTAAGATAAAAAATAGGACGACACTAAAAATAATTTATTACCCTAATAGACAATAATGTGAATCTGAATTTCTTCTTGAAGGCAACAAAATAGTTAGTTGAAAAACAAAATAATTACCAATACAGATAGAATATTTTTACATCCATTCAATCCTTTTAATTTGTGAGGAAGCATATAGTCATTGATGAATATAAGCAATACAGGTACTGTTTTCAGTGGATCTACTTTGACATGGAATTTCTGAAATAAAAAACACAGGTTTACTACACAGAAACATACATAGTTTGGGCTGGGACTTCTTTACGTCTAGAAACCAGTTTTAATAGTACTTAATTTCAAAATATCGCAAAACGTTTTTTGTCTTGAGGTGTGTATTTTTTTAAATTACTATTTTATTTACCGACTTACAATTTTTTTTCAAAGTAGTAGATATTGCAAGTTAATGAGGAGTGTTCTGGAAAAAACATTGAGTTCAAAGAAAAATTATCATAGGATAAAGTAATGGCATCTCTTTTGTTTTCAACTATCTTCAACAGATTATTTTTTTTAGTAAACTCTTCATTAATGGACATATTAGACTTAAAGGATATTATTGCTTAAACATGCTTGAATACATTTAAAACTTTGTAAGTTTTTACCTGTATATCTCCGACGAAATTAACATACACTTCTACCATGCTTGGATATTTTTTAAAGTCTTCCTCAGTCAATATTTCATTTAATTGTTCTAAGCATGCCGTGAATATTATCTGACTGTCAAATACTGAGTTCTCCATCAGAATGTTGCTTAATTTTATACCAAAAATGTTTTCAAATTCTGAATCCAGCTGTTCTGACAACATTTCTGAGTTCTGGTTATTCCACTCACCGCCTGTCTTCAACTCGTAATATAATATTATTAGTGATGCTACAATATCGGGATACAATGCATAGTTTCGGCGGAAATTATCATCTTTCAAAGTCTGTATAAGCCGTCGACAAAGAACGTCAATATTCTGTTTTCTTCTATCGTATTCGGCATGGTGTTCCGACTCTTCAACATTTTTGGTTAATCTATTTAGATAACATTTCTTGAGGGCGCACGTTATGACATACCTGGTGCATATATTAACCATATTTTTTGTAGTAATTTCAATTTAAGATCAGTAAGAAACGAATCTATCACGTTGACGGCTAATATTGTATTCTTAATACAACATTTCCGCACTGTGCTGTGTACGTGCACAAAGAGAGTGAAGATAAATTAGTTGGGTAGCTGAGGAGCAAATAGAAAACTTATTTAGGATTGTTTTTATTGTAATTTACACCTTTGAATCCTACATGAATCCCACTCACGGCCACATTATTATCAATCCAATAACAAACATGTGTGTCAGTACTGTCACTTAACCACATATTTATAAATAGTGTTGTACCTCTAGTTGACAAGTATGTTTCAGAGATTTCTGTGCCAAGTAAGTAAGGCAAAAGCATTTCGTACTTTTATCCGTCTTTCTCAAATACCCCTGTCAATGTATTATGATACTTCAATAAAATGATTCAAACAAATTCCATTGATAGGCGAGACATTGTGAAAAATTATTTACAAAAATTACATAATTTAAATAGAACGAAAAGAATTAGAGAATAATAGAAAAAGCGTATTAAAATTACACAAAATGCTAAAGTATGTGTTAAGATTACGTACAGTAAACATGTTAAATTATTTTTGTAAAGTTTATTTTGGTTAACGTTGTTTTTTATTACAGACTCGGCATAAAGACGGCAATCTTAGGATCTGCTGTTTACTACACGATCGACAAAGGCGTCTGGAAAGACAGCGAAACTACGAACGCTTTATATGAAGAAATAGAGAAAGAAGTATCACCTTACGTTGGGGAGCTAAAGCAGCAGATACCTTATTCGGTAGGTACTTTGCACTACTATATTGTTCCTTTCAATATGTTATAGGCATACGAATTATTTACATAGTTAATAATATGAGGAGGTTAGAATCAAAACGTATTTATTTGCTTTTCTTCCCCTAAGGGTTTTTGTACATTTTCATATATATAACTTCACTACCATGTACTATTTTCTGAAAATGTTTTTGAGAAATAATAGATTCCATGTATATGTACAAGGGAATGGATTATTTATGTTTTTCGTCTGAAAGGGCCTAAGAGTAGTACATGTTTTCCTTTTTTTTCATCAAATTTGGTTACACCTAAATTAATACGTTTTGATCCTAACCTCCTCATATAATGCCGTGTCTTCAGGTGCGTTTAATTTCAGTAACTTCCATATCTCAGAACTATTTGAATATCTATCCTAACCAGCACAATAATACTGTTCCAGCTGCCACCACTCCCAACCAATGACAGAGTGTCATATTTGTTTAAATACTACTGGAATTCCGGCGTAAAGGCGACATTTAAGTTCCTTGTAGACTTGCCCGTCCACACAACAAACGCTGCGAAGCAAGGCTACACACTGATATCGTCAGCACTGGATGCAGTTGAACCGCCAAACTCTGCTGGCGAAGCGAAAATTAAATAGTTGAATTAATTCTGTTGTATTTATTGAAATAAAATTATTTATTAGTTCATTACACTATTTTTTGTGTAAGATTATTATGTTCTACTGCTCAACTAAGAATAAGGAGTTGACATCCAACACCATGAAGGCTATCCCTTCACTTCATACCTATGTTTTTACACCAATCTTAAATGGTAACCCAAGATACCCTGAAGCAATTCATTGGAGTATCACTATCTGTAATCTCATATTGCTAAGAGGGGGAGAGTTTGAGGTATGTGCATACAAGGTACCAAATTATTATGTTATAAATAAATATTCCAGGACAGTACAGTCACCTAAACCATTTCTGAAAAGATATGTAGGTATCTTGTTTTGTTCCATAAAATTATATCCATCCTAATGTTTTGTATAATTTTTTTATGGCTTTGGCACATGGTAGATAGACTGCCACACACAAATTGTGATGGCAGTGAGGACCGCCCTGAATCCAAAGCCGTATCGAGTGTGGTGTGTCCCTTATTTAAAGGTTACAGAGTAGACGACACAATTCCTCAGCAGAGTGGCCTTCCAGACTCGAATTAGGGCTACGACGGAATCTCTGTCTGCTGAGGCTACTACTGGGAGCTGCATTGCACCCTAGCACATGCCTGGGCAATGAATAACAATGACGCCCGAGATGGAATGACGTAGTATGATCCCGCACCTACTGTTTTGTGCAAAAGGGCGGGCTCGGTTCCCCAAAGCAATGGTGAGCCCTTCAGGTGCCAATGCTGCATTCAAAGAAAGCAACCAAAATAATTAAAAATTCCTCGTACCTTAAGTCGCATTTCTTTCGTTCTCCCGTTTCCGTTCATAACGGCGGGACAGACCCCCTCCTACCAATAGGCACTTAGATTACGCCCGGAATAATACCAGAAAGAGTCAAATAGTAAAAAGATGTTTCGTACTTCGTTATCGAGGAGTGCTGTAATCATCACAGAGTATTATGTTCCGTGATCTTGTTATCTTACTAATATTATAAATGGGAAAGTGAGTTTGTTTGTTCCGCTTTCACGCGGTAACTAGTGAACCGATTGCTTTGAAATTTTGCAGATATATAGAAGTCCGCTCACCTAATATTCCGAGGGAAAACAAAAATATTCCTTTATACCGCAATAAAAAAACCCTACTAGCAAGCGGGGAGAGTGGTTCACGGGAACCGGGTGAAGTTGCTACTTTAACCCTTAATCAAACAAAGGCTAGTATATTCCCACATGACCAAAAGATACTTTGAACTTTATTGAATGTCTTCACTGGAATAAATCTAGATTTCAGAGAAGTTATCAGAGAATAATCACATAGGGTAACACTACGGCACACATACTAATTTAAAAAGTAAACAACAATTTCGTATTGTACTTAAAATGTAGATTTTATGATAAACATCACCCGGGTTTGTGTTATGGAGTCTGTAATTAGAATAACAAACGTCAATAGATTCCAAAATCCACTAGAAAAACACCTAACCTTGTCTGATTAAGGGTTAATATAGGTGCATGTCTCTGTGAAAATCAACCCAAATACTACTGTAGCCTGTTAATAAATTCGACGAACTATTGGACAGATCGAAATAATGTTTGTGATCGAAGAAGGTGGCGTGAAAAGTACTCGAAACCGGAGGTCATGTATGAAAAGATGTATGAATGTAGATGAAGCGAAAGGGGTATGTTAGGATCGTGACAAATGGAGATCTGTAGTCTCTGCCTACCCCTCTGGGAGACAGGCGTGAAGTGTATGTATGTATGTATCGAAGAAATTAAAAGAATTTCGACGATAGTGACGTAATTTTATAACCAATGAAACGAACGAATTAAAACTATCAAATATCTCCTACCCATATAATGCATTTTTACGAAAAATACATGATACAAAACCGTTCGTAGAATTAGTGAACAGACTATAATTTAGGACACCACCAAGAAAAATAAAAAACAAACAAAAACGCTTTTACCAACAGTGCATTTTTTAAGGGTACAAAATAATGAAAAAAAAAACATATGTATAAAACAGTCCACAAAGGTGGCACAGATTGATTTATTTTACTTTGAAACACAATGTCTAGCACATGTCATGATAATCCATGACGAAAACATGCTACATCAAGTTTGGGAGTTCAGAAATATATCACACCATACTGTCTCTTTCGCTACACATTTACATTTATGTTATGAGATTAAAGAACGTTGAAAAAAATCCGAACTACAACAATGTATGTGGCCGTCTCAAATGTATTTTTTAATATATTTTTTGTTAAATTCAAAATTGTTATGGAAAGTTAAATCTGAGTGGTTCTAATTGGAATCAAAGAGAACTGTTCGTATCTGTCCGTTTCACATGGTCCACTGTGTTGCTAAGAAGCGGGCGTTTCCACTTCCATGGCTTCCTCCTTCTCCTCACCGGCTCCAGTCTTCTTTTTCTTCTTCTTACTGCTCGCCTTGGCAGAAGAGTTGAGGAGCGCCTGCAAATTTAAACAATACCTTTAGCTACCCTTTCATTAACAAGAATAGCAACAATATAGTAAGTATAATGAATGTGTAATATTACATTTAACTTTATATTGGTGTACTACAAAATATTGTAACACCCTTTCAGGGTTCATGTTTGATACCTAATTGTTACCACATATATTTAATTTAAATAAACAATAGGATGGGAAACTAAGTCGTTGTTGAACCTTCAGCTTAGCCTCGTTGTCGGACTAAAAACAAAGGTAAGCTAAATGCTTATCTGTCGTCATAATAACTGGCAGGAGAGTTTCAGAATACGGGACTAAAGAACAAATGGCGCTGAAATCGAGTGACAAACAACGTGATTGATAGATAACTTAGATAGACTCCGACACTCGATACTAGCGCCATCAAATCCTAACTTTACTCAACAATTTCATAATCTTGAAAACAATTTGTCGTGATGGTTCAAACCAAAATGCAATAGTATGTACAGACCAGCTCAAAAACATCACATTATTATACCCTGTGCTTGTACCCGACACACTATTGTAGCAGCAGTGCCCGGAAAGATTCAGGGAATAGATTTAATACTTCTAATACATGCTTACTATCTGAACACCAACCATGAGAAATGGATTAACTCAATTGGCTTGACTGACTTGTGTTTGGAGAGTTAGCTGACCATTTTAGTGTCTCCACATTGGATTCATCTAATAATTTTTATTTCGATGAACAAAACCAAAATGACCCATTTTCAGAATGAAGTTTTTAGTTACATTTTAACACATTTCAGTGTTACAGATTATCGGCGCAGAAAACTATAAAATGAATTATCTCATGTTTAGGTTCCAGTTCAGTATTTACAGTGGCGTGCACTGAATTTTACGACAAGGTAGGCAGTAATCCCCAAGGATTGACACCTATCTACTCACCCACAAAACACAGGACCTTCGTTAGCCTATGTCGTGCATACAACAAAAAAAGTTCTAGCAATAACTCTATTAGGTTGGGAAGTTACAATACTAAGGAAGTCAGTGTCTTTTTGCCTATATGGTGTGCACGCCACTGGTATTTAATACGTGAACATATCGCTCCTATACTGCAACAACGCGACACCTCACAATATTTTATTATTGTGAAAAGAATCCTCAGTAATAAGTAATAATACCGTCGCACCTTCACCGAAAGGATGCCCAGCTTCTTGGCTGCGCGTTGGGCCGTAGCCTCAATATAGGCCAAAGTTGAGGTTGGAGGTTAGCGTCATGCCTAAAAGTTGTTGCAGTAAATGAGCGATATCGAAAAGCTGAACGGCAACAGAACACTTACGTTGAGTTCAGGGTCCTTGATGGAGCGCTCGCTCTTGGCGCAGTCCTTGTCGAAGGGCAGGCCGGTGATGCGGTGCGTGCCCGACGGCAGCAGCAGCGCCGTGAACTTGAACTGCGCCACCAGCTCGCCGGCTCGCTCGTACAGCACCTGATACAATGCATATTATTCAAAGGATAGTATTTAAACGTGCATCAAAAAAGTCTAACCTAACCAAAATACTGACTTAGCCACAAAATTACTGATTTGGTCACCTAATTGCCATTCTGATGATAACTTTGGCTTTTTAGGTGTGCAAGTTAGTAATTTTGATGTACAGTTTATTATTTTCCTTATTCAAAACAAACCATCTAATCATCAACAGCCTTATTGAAATGTGTGTTTCTTTCTTTTTTATCACTATGAACAAGCGTTTGACCACCATCCTGCCTTATGTTAAGCAGCGATATGGTCTACGATGGAGTACATTGTTCATTAGGTAGGTACCTATTCACCCGCGACTTGAATACCACGGCTCTTTTTTTTGTACATGGATATCTAGAGAGCTAGTATTCAAATTAAATGATTAACTGGTGAGACCTGAATATTCCTATTTGGTGACATACCTGGAATGGCTCGATGAGCTTGTGGTTGACACACTCGACCACGCCGAGCCTGGCGCTGGTCTCCTTGTCAAAGCTTCGAAGGTTGAACGGCATCGAGCCGTGTTTATTGCGGACCTGTCGATAAAGAATTATAATTATTATTTATTTATAATAGACAACCTAAAAAAATACTTACAGGGAACAATATTGATTTATTTTATACATACACTTCACGCCTGTCTCCCAGAGGGGTAGGCAGAGACTACGACTGTCCAAATATCCTAGCCTTGAGTTTTTTTTATTTTATTTATTTATTTAACGCAAGTTAGTTCAATTGCGTTACTGTAAGTATTTCGGGAATAAATATTTCGCATACCCCTTTCGCTTCATCTACATTCATACATCTTTTCATACATGACCTCCGGTTTCGAGTATTTTTCACGCCACCTTCGGCCAGGACACGCACGTACATAACTCAAGATTATTTACGTGACCACGACGCACGAAGACGTTGTGCTTGAACTGAGATCTGTTTCCTCAGGACGCGGACATCGAAACATCATCCTAATGGGGAATTTTCAAACTCCAAAAGTTTCTTATCTAGATGTCGCTAGTAGATATCCAGGGGGACTTCTGTCAGTTCATATTTTAGTGCGTTTTATATTATTTGGTTGATTTATTTAGACTTCAGACACTTTTGTAACATGTAGACAAACAATAAAGAAAAATACTGTCGCGTTTAATACGGACTGCTTGAAGTTAGTAATTTCGTTGACATTTGTCCCCCTAATACAACTAGCGCCATCTATCATAACAAAGAGAAACAGGGGCCCTGAAAATTCCCTATTATTATGTTATGATATACCCAATCATAATGCAACATAATATGCAGATAGTCTTGGGAAACATCATGTATTGTTATACCCTGTGCTTGTACCTGACACACTATTGAATTAGCAGTGCCCGGAAAGATTCAGGGACATAAGTAATGGCTGTACCGCGCGATGTTACTCGCGTTTTTTTTTCGTTTCTTCGTCAAGAAGCTTTTATTTGTTACTACTTTTATCCATCCATACAATTCTTTCTAAATAATGCATTAATTTCGACCAAATTTGATTACAATAAAAACGGTTCTAGTGAGTTAATATTAAAAGATAAGACATATACTGTCGTGGACATTTTATTAGATCACTGTTAATATACGCACACATAAGGAACCGTTAATATCACACACAACATAACGATCTTTCAAATATATAATATTACTAGTTTCATTAAATTAATTTTGTTCCCATGGGAATTTCACCATAGATATGGTGTAAATATTATTTCAATGTACATACTATTGCAAAGTTTCGTTAAAATCGTTTCGGCATATTATAGTCGGCGTCAGCTAAGAAGCAAATTCTGACACATTGATAAATCCATGACTAATTTTTAAAACATATGTGCCTGACAACCATATGTATGGCGATGACATTTGTATTTCAGCGTTGGACATCCTATCGCTTTTTAGCTCGTTGTCATCAATTAATAGAGATGTGTTTTTTTTAGCGAAGTGACGACTTTTCGATTATGCAGTTTTATGTAAAATAAATATAATAAGCTCTACAGCATGTATTATGAACGGCTAACAAATAGGTTTCATCTTGTCGAAACCTTGAATGCATTGTCTGTTGCTCATAAACCATTTATGAAGACTAAAATTGATGGTACCAAAACATCATTCATACATCGATTCTAAAATAAATCGAATCTTTACACTATCAGTCTAGGCTATGCATGTCAATCGACCTGTCAAAATTTGCTTCTTACGTGACGCCGACTATAAGTCCGTGTAAGGTAACTTACTTCACTGTAGAACATTCTTGAAGCTTTGAGCTTCAGCTGATACACTTCCTCCGTCTTCTTGTAAATGGTACACCTGGTGTCCATTTCACGGCCCTAGGAAATTACATCAATCAATCATTTTTTTTTCAAGAACTGGTCTTCCTACTCGCTCTATCTGTTTAATATTAGTGAACAGACTATCTGAATCCACATTGACCAAATTAACATACATTTGCAGCTTTTGAGACAATTGCTGGCAATGCATTGGGCACTGTTCCAATTTTATGAATACAATTTTTAATAAGAGTTCAAAATCACTGATCTGATGCATATTAGCAGGTGAATAATATTTTAATAATAATGTACGTAAACAATAAAGCCAACTTGCCAGTAAAGCAAGTCAGTTAGAATGTAACAAACATAATTTCCCCTGATTACTGCCAAAAGTGTTATGACAACAAATCCGGAAAGAATTCAGGGCTTTATAATGTCTACTTTGTTTAGTCTGTATAAGTCGTGACACTACTATTAGGCATAATTTAAAAAAATAAAATTGCTGGGATATTTAAATTATTTGTGTAATTTGCACAGCATTTTTGCAATTAGTGTAAATTAAGATTAACCTTCAGTTGTTTTTAGAATAATTATACAGACTATAAAATTTTTCTGTATAGTTGTGGATGACATTATTATGAAAAAAATAAAATACTTACAATGCCTTCCCCAGTAGAGACCAAAACATCCATTGCATATACTTCATACATCTCTAGGTTACATTTTTCATGCTCTTTCTTTTGAGCATCTGACGGGTTCTGTATAATGCTCTTCTCACCGTCGATGCGGAACTGTTTGAGCTGGTGGGACAACATGCCCTCAACTGGTTTGCATGCATACTCGGCACTAATTTTTTGCACTGCATCTGTCACAGCATAATTCTGCAAATCGCAAGAATGACAAGTTATTGAAAGGACAACAATGTAACTGATTTGAGATTTTTAAGTATTTAGGTTGGTAATTATTATTATAAGGTTACAATATAATGGACATCAAGATGAACACTTGTCATATGTCATATATGTGTTACAATTTGCACTGAAATAACAAATATCTTTTTGAACCTTTTCACCGCCAATGTGTTATAAATCAGATGCATTAGTCAAGTGATTTTGAACTTTATGATTATCAGAGTTGAATTCGAAATCATGAAAACAAAATTAGTCTTCCGGCGGTCAAAAGGTTAAAGAAACATGCACTGCAATGGGTGTTTATTTCGGGTATCACAAACTGATGCTAATCTCTTCATAATACCCGGTATAAACATAAAATAACATGATTGTAGTTGTACCTCATTGCCAGGCTTCAACAGCCTCAAGGCAGCTTCGCTGGCTTGATGTGCTGCCAGCAAGACATCAGCTGCTTTTCCGGTAACCTCAGAAAGGCCCACAGACACTGTGTGTGCCACAACTGCAATGAACCCATCTATTTGTGCACCCAAGTCACTGTAACAAGTGTATACAATTACTATGCAAGTAATACCGTAAACCTCATATTTGGATTACAAATAAGTGTATGTCTATTTATTAAATATCAGAAAGTACAACAGAGCAAAAGGTACTTACACCTTAGCCAAATCACCTTGTTTGAGTATGTAGTCAGGTTCACTTTGTATGGGTGAAAAGTGACATATACAGTTATTCACTGATACGCAAGTGGGGAAAGCGATTCCCTTTTTCGCGTCTTTCTCTTTCTTGAAAACCTTTGAGGTTTCTTCTGTAATGAGCTTGTCACCAAACTCGCATATTTCCCGCACTGACGCATCAGGCACACATTTCGCCAGGACCTGTGCTAGGACGCCTGCAATGTAAACAACGTTATATGAATACAAAAATCGCAGTAAAATAGACCTATTAGAATCTAACTTATTGTGACAGCGCCACCACATTGCCGCATGGCGATGACGCGTATGCCAGAAAGGTTTGGCCCCAATTTTGTATTTTGGTAATTCAGTATTCGCAAAGTAACAAAGGTGTTTTGTATTCTAACTTACGATTTACAATCTGCCCAGCTAATTTGTACTTGGTTACGACCAAGTCCTCCGCAATCGTCTTTTCAACTTCTTTATCGTCAGCCATTTCTCAGTCAATGTGAAATTTTGGCCGCGCGTTGCGTTTGCAGGAGGCCAGCAGCCAGAGCGCAAGGCGGCAGCACGAATCATCTGTCAAATAACTGTCACGTGGTCAAAATGGCGAAATTGTGACGGGAATACACTCTTGTCAAGAAGCTGTGACTGCGCCAATGTGCGCCTAGTATCACTTCATTACATCCGTTTCATAGTTTAAAAAAATACAAACGTCAGTACCAATAAAAATTGATTGAAATAATTGGTGCCATTAATTGATTGATTGGCTCGTGTTTGGATTTTGGTTGTTTTTCGATTTGTACCTTTGCATGATTTCATTGCTCTCTGTTTATTTTTCGCTACATATATCATAACTTTATTCAAATAATACAAGTGTTTCTAATGGTGTGACAATGTCAGCCACATTCCGTCTAGCTGCAAAGAAAAAAGTTTCTCAAGATGAACTACGGAGGCTTATGTCCGAGCAAAAATCCCAGAATAAACAAGGCAAAATAGAAAATCCTTTAGCAAAATACAACGACGCTGGCCAACTTACTTGCGTTCTCTGCAAATCCGTCGTGAGATCTGAAAAAGTCTGGCAGGTTCATCTCAATTCGAAGCAGCACAGGGACAATGTTGCTGAAGCCAAAAGGTTAAAGGAACTAACCAATAACTTTACTACTGCTGTTAAAGTAAAAAGTCAAAAAAGACCCGGTGGACCAGCATCTGATGTGCCAGAAGAGAAGAAAATTAAGGGTATTTTGAAAAATGCTACACAAGTTACTCCAGTGCAATTGAAACCAAAAAACAATGCACCAGTTATTGTAACTTATCACAATGAGGAAATCAAACGAGCTCCTAACCCACTGCTGAATAATTCAGATAAAAGAGGTAAATATTGTAGTATTTGAATAAAAGCTGTGTGGTGACGGTAAATAGAATACATGTGTTAGCCCAACTTTTCCCGAATATCCCGGAAAAAGTGAGTCCAGCAGTGGTTTACTGACATTTCCTCTCAAATTGTCATGGAAGGATGTCATCATTAGGGGATGTCCCTTGTATAGCAGTAACATGATGACAGCTTAAATAAAAAGCTATTTATTGTATTTATGTTTTCCACTTTTAAGAATATTCTATAGGATGATCTTCTACACTTTATGTAAATATTAGTTAACCATTGGACGGTACAATTAATTGAAAATAGTAATCCCACATACATCTGCCAATAATCAAGACAAGTCTAGAATTAGGCGTTTTCTAAGTGTGGAAGCACAGTAATTGTTTTTCAATAAACTTAATATTATTTCCACTGCAGCCCTAAATGATGTGAAACCATCAACAAGTAAAGTTAAAGAAGAGGAAGCTGCCCCAGTGCCGGATCAACCAATTCCTGAGGGATTCTTTGATGATCCCATCTTGGATGCCAAAGTAAGTATCTAAGTACATACATTATCAGCGCTCACCAAGTTCCATACTTATAAAACAGATTACAATGGTGTGAAATTGGAGAGGCCTATGTCCAGCAGTGGACAAGTATGGGCTGATGATGATGGATGAATTAATGAATACCTAATAAGGCTAATAAACAAGTGAGCCAACCTGCCTGCCAAGTGTGGAATTTTTTTTTTTAATCTAAGAACAAGCATTTGACCACCAAATTATTGGCATTTACCCCCAAATGATCATGGAAATCATTGTTTTAGTAAGGAACCAAAGAGTTTCAGCCACAATGACGTCATCGGTTACATCGGTCACTTACACTCTTTCGGAATAAACAGGTTTTATAAGTTAAAATTATGA
>SJJU01008614.1:0-15181 GCA_012932125.1 Conopomorpha cramerella | reverse complement strand
TTAAAGCTTTTATGAACAGCAATAATTATCATGGATCGGCACGTATTAGGGATCTAATTCCTTTCTCCTGTTTATCCTTATCATAGTAGAATATTCCCAACACAACCCACAACATAAACACAACACTTCAATTTCACAATGCACTCATGAAATTTTATTCATTCACAATAAACAAAATAATAATATGAAACATCATATTTACAGGTACCGCGGCGTAACATGTCTTGGACTCTGACATCGAGTCGAAATAATACAAAAAAAAAGCTACATTACTATAACACTAAGAAGATAACATGAATGAGTATCATAGGACGTAGAGCTAAAACAATAATAATTATTATGTTCTATTATCACAGTGAGGGGTCCTGGTAGTCATTTAGTGGTGGTGGATCACTGGGGGGGTGTTGTGCACCACGGCGTTGAATCTGGAAACATAAAATACCAATAAATCGGTGTATAATAGGTACATACCTCTAACTGTTCCTTATCTAACTAGGTAAATTGACTGTATTGTGCAATACAGATAAAAAGGAAAGTCCTTATAATATTTCCGAAAAATAAATGTTGACCGATTTTCAGACCTAGGTGTGACACCAGAATTTTATCATCAATCAGTTAACGTATTTTTTTATGTTTGTTACGCATAAAATGAAACAAAAGTGGGCACATTACGGTAGTTCTCTATTAGATGCTACATTGTCATTGAGTTACTGCCCAGTACAGCGTTGCATCTAAATAGACACGATTCATTATACATTTTGAAATCTCCTTCATTACAGATAGTTTTAGAAGTTCTAGTATTCCAAAATCCAAAATTTTCCGCGCTTCTAGTGTGTAATTAAGCTATTGAGCCGGGTTACTGCTTCAACTAGTTCTTAAGCCAAGTTAGGCCCTCGTGCTGTTCGAAGCTGGTTTTCTTCTACTGTTCGGGAGTGGGGCGGCTGTTGCCTTCGTAATTATTGCTACACAATACAAAAGTAATAAAATAGATATATTCTAGACAGTTAGTCTACTATTCAGCTTAGTCGTAAGAAATTTCTCAATACGTTACTTGAAGCAAAATAATAACTTAAACACCTTCCTATTGAATAGTATTAACCTAATCTGCCTGTTCTTTTAAATGGATGAACAAAAGTTGTTAGTCAGGTTTGTCTGATTTGAGGATATTCACTACATTAAGTACATCATCATTTGTGTCCACAACATAAAGTCAATTGCATTTAAACAAGTACATGTGTTGGTTGTTGTATTGATGGTTCTGATGAGCTATGAGAGTAATTGTATAGTCATAAAGTATGATTGCAGCAATATCGTAAGGAGATTCCTTAGATTCATAGAGCACAATCTATACTAATGTTACAAAGTTACATGTGAGTGCGTGGGGATTGCTCTGAAAATCTACTGAACGAGATTCTGAAAATTGTATCACGAACTTTTGACAAACAGGAAGCCACAGTCTTTATTTATAAGAGTCAAAGGATAAAATGTATCCACAAAATAACCACGGTAATAGCATGGGACATGAAAACCATGAGTGATACCATGAGAGGTATGCAAATAGTAGCTATGAATGAATCATACTTTAAATTTTACCACTGAGCAGTGCGTTTACGTTTTAAATAAAATACTACTAATACTTATAACAAAAAAGAACCGACTTCAACCAGCAACAAGATAAAGGCTTAGGTTTTCTCATGGATGTCATTTTTAGAACTGAAAAAAAATAAGACCTGTTGTCAATCATAGAAGGAATCATTAAAACCCTTAACCCTTGACCAGGCAAAGGGAACATAGGTCCCACTTTATTTTGAACTTTGGTCCGTTGAAATACAGCCCAAAATAAATAAATTAAAAAACAAGGTCTGATAAAGGGTATAAATATATAACTGTGCCTTTTTGAACTGGCACCTTCTTGAAAATGTTGTTTTGTGTATAATTTATCACTTTACTACTACTAGTTTTTAGACACTAGAAATATTAAAGATACTACCCAAAGACAGATTTTGCTTTACACCGATCATTATCGACTGCAACATCATAAAATATTGGACATTAAAATTATACCGGCGACTATTAAACATAGAAATACGGAGAGGAAATCCTTTGGGAGTTATTTACAAAACGGAAACCTTAAGAAATGTACCGATTGAGGTTAGGTTAATTGTCTGTATATTTAACTGTGAGAATATGGGTGCCTACTTTAGACTATTGTGAAATTGTTTCTTCGTCTAACTACCTAACTTCTTATTTCGACATAGTTTAGATCCAAGTTGTTCTTGTTTCAATTAGTACTACGTTGTTACTACATTAGTCGCACTCACGTTATATTCCATTCCCGCTGGAATTTAGGGATAAAATAAAGCCCTTGTGATATTGTAGCATTCTAATGGCGGAAATGATTATCGAACACCTTCCCATCTTAAAAAATACATACTTCCTCGTTACGAAATATTAGTATACGATGCAGTGAAGTTGGTTGAGGTCCTTGATTTAAATAAATAAGTAGTTGATACATAAAGTTACTTAACTAATATTACTCTAAGTAATTAAAAAAATGTGAAGTTTAATTGGTTGGTTGGAGGCTTTCAAGTAACTATAAACATTAAACTAACTAAATAATATGGCTAGTGACTTAAGTGACAGATTTTGATGCAATTTATTGTCACATTTTCATTGATTGAATAAGTACGAAACCAAATACGGTATAAAGTTATAAGTATGTAAAAAAGCAGCGCAAAAAATTGGTTAAAAGTTAAAAACTCGGTATAAAAAGTACATTTACTTATTCTCAGAAATCATAATGCATAATAGTCCACAAGTTTCCTTGAAAAAGTCGTTCAATAGTTTCCTATGAAGAAATACAAACATCCACTGTGATCTGTTTTTGGCATTTCGCATCCAGCTTCTGCCAGCCAACTTGCGCATATCATCTGTGCAGGCATTTTTAATACAATGAAAATTATTCTTACCCATTGTGGTGGTCAGCGGTGTAAGTGACCTTCCTGAAGGAACCATCAGGCTGCAGCAGAGAGTACTCTCCCTTCACGACGTCTCCATCGCGCACCTCGTGCTGGGACTTGTGGTCTCCGGTGTGGGGGTCCTCCACGGAGTAAGAGTATCCGTATTTGGGGTGAGCCTGTGAAATTATATGACAATTTAGTTACAGGTAATTCTCAGAAATGGTTCAGGGATCTACGTGAAGTTTGGATATTCGACCAGGATATTGCAGGATGGAAGTGTGCGAAGTTAATAAAGTAGTAAATGAATTTTATTTTATTTTTTTAGGAAATTTTGCATACATAGGTGATAGATGTGATAGATTAATGATTTCGTCAATTGGCTACTCTTTGAGTTTTCTGTCTTATGTGATATTGTAACACGAAATATTAATGTTTTCGTACCTCATGAGGTTTGAATTTACCCCATCGTTTATTTATGTTTAATTCAAAAAGATTGTAATTGTAATTTATCCATAGGACTATTCTTAATAGAAAATCATAAATTCTACTGACGGGCATACATGACTGTTCAAGTTTCTATTGAATTCGGTCTGCTGTTTCAGAGCGATTTGTACTTTCACACCACCACAAAAATCTACAGTTTTATTATACCTACATACGTGTATATAATCGCATTTTAACCGGGTTTTAGTGCGTAAAATTATTTACAAGTGCATGCAAGCACATGTAAATATTTTTTCGAATACTGTGAATACAAGTTAGAGAAAACAGTGCTATCCCTGAATTCCATCTTAATGAGGTAAATATGTAAAGTTATGTAAATATAGTATTTACTAACAACATTGTAAAAATATTCAATGGGAGGATGTTAGTTTTTTTTACGAAACATTCACTAAATGTGATACGATAACATTTTTTTACGTTACAATGTTTTCATATTCTCTTATCACATGAAATATTAATTTTTTTTTAAGTGATACTTACGTATTCATCATGGTGCTCGTCGTGGTGGTGGGCAATGGGGGCGACATGGACAGGGGCGGCGTGTACCTCATGGGCGTGGACAATTGGAGCGTGGATCTCGTGGTGCGCCAAGGGAGCGTGAGCCTCATGGGCGTGTACTAAGGGAGCATGGATTTCATGGGCGGCGTGCAGCTCATGGTAGGCAGGTACGGCGTGCTCCTCATGGTAAGACGGGGCGGGGTGGACCACGGGTGTGGAGTAGTGAACCGGCGCCTCGTGATGGTGGATACCCTCGTCGTGACGCACGATGCTCTGCGAGGACACAGCCGGCGCGTGGTGCAAGAGCCCAGCGTGGCTCACGGCCAGCATGGCACAAGCGGCGACAATCTACGACAAAAAAAAACCCTTCGTCAGTCCAGTCAACCACTGCACGATCACTACCTTCCTTTCCTAACTATTTTATAACTGAAACTTATTTTCATTTTCAAACATGCGCTTACTTTTGAGAACATTTTGCTTTTAGACAAATGCTGAGACGACTGGTATAGAACGGATTCTGTAGTCTTTTTATATAACAAACAAATTATGAGAGGATCTGGTGGGGGCTAAGTCCCGACGATATCCGATCCGATCGGAGTAGGCAATTGTTGCGTTGCCGTTCTACTCACTCCGTATGTTGCAATGTACGCAAACCGGTGACCGTGTGGATAAAGAAAATTGTCTCATATTTAGTGAGAGGCTATTATTGTTCTTACATATATCGCAATTTGTACCTATTAGATCAGATTAACTTGTCAACTTATTGTGAGTTATGGCCACGCTTCTTCTGAGATGCGCACGGCTTTTCAAAAATGTTTGGACTATATTACCATGGTATTACGGCCCACTTTACCGTTCAATTTCTGAAATTAAACAATAAATTTTATTAAAATTAAAGTCTGAGTTAAACTGAACGCAGATTAAGAACTAGTTATTGAGTGGAGATGTAAGTTAAACCCAGTCAAAATCTTTATCACATAACCACTTTCTTTTCTTTTTGAAAAGTAAAATAGGTCCCCTAAATTTGCAACTCACTTATTGCCCTACAGTAATCAATTCTCTTTACGAACTCATACATCTATTTAATTAAACGAAGGAAAGAACAATGTTTGAAAGATCCTTTAAATAGTTCATGATCCACCTTTCTAAATAAATAGAACCTGAAGCGACACACACAAAATTAAATTGACTAACTACATAAGAAAAACAATGAAACAAAATTTCATTAGATACACACCAAGTTGATAGAAGTTGATGTGTATGTAGGTAATAGGCTAAAGTACTCACTCTGACACATCCTCGATAGGTTACCTGTGTTAAGGAGTGTCAGAATAACTATCAAACTAATTCTTTAAAATTAATTGCTAGTTTTTATTAAGTTATAAAATATTTTCCTGAATATTCTGTATTAATTTAAAAACGAAATATTTTTAATGAACTTCGGTACGTATTTCAATACGCGTTTCTTATTTAATATGCTGTGCAGTTTATTTTATTTCAGCAACTCAGCAATTGCAGTTTTCGGCTAAGCAAGAAAATATTTTAACAACAATTTTACATAAAACTGAAATTGCATATTGAGTGCATGTAGGTATCATATATTGTGATCTTAGTATAGCCCAGATTGAATTAAACAGTATGAATATAATCTAGACGGAGATAGCCGACGTAACCGATTTAATTAAGATCGCGGCAACGATAATCTCGTCAGACCTAGAATAAAACTGACTTCCAATAAGAAAGGTTTGTTTGAAACTTTGTTCCTAAGACCAGAAAGTTTAATGGTATAGACTATCAGTCGCTACGATTGCATTGATTGAATTGGTTTGTTGTCGGTTCAAGTCCGCCGCAGCAGAAAAAAACCTATCTATAGTTTTTCTTCAGTGATTCATATTATGCATACTATAACATGTGATAAATAAAGAGATCTATTCATTACATTTCGGCACTGGTAGATATATTTTTCTTTAAAATCATCAGTATCAGCCACATCACGTCTACTGCTGGACGTGAGCTTCCCAGAATGATTTCCATGATCATTTGGGGGAAATGCCAATAATCGCCACGCTTGGCGGTTGGGTTGGCGATCGCAGTGGTGTTGTTGCTTAATTCACAGAGAGCGCTGCTGCCCGATTTCTCGAGAGAGTTGGGCTGGGATGGTGACACATGTATTCTATTCGCCGTTGCCACACGGCTTTGTTTAAAATAGGCTAGGTGAAATGCTGACATCATATCACAAATATTTACATACATATGTACATACACATATGTATATGGTGTACATATACGTAACTGGCGGGTTGGACAGAGATCATCACAAGTTTTTAGTTCAGGAAATACAAACTAAAAAGTCTACTTTAAAAAGATCTGTTGAAAGTTCCTTTACATTGAGTTTATTACGTACTTTGATGTAGATACTGATTTAAAAGTACCAACTATTATATTAGCACCTTGCAATAAGGTCGGATTTAGATTTTATCTGTTAATGTCTTTATTAGCTTTTATATCAATATCAATTCTTCAAACGTATCCGATGACCTAGACCTTGTCAAAAAAAAATAGCAAAGCTCTGCGCATTCGTTCGTACCTCTATACATAATTCTTCGTAATTAGTAATTGTTACGAAAAGCCTCGTTATTACAGAGGGAGCTATTGTATGGTCACGTGGCCTCGGACGTTAAAATATAACGTACATAAACCATTTATACAGATTCTTCCGTAGTGGATTTTGTTTTGTTTAATTCTATTAGATGTGGGCCGCGATGCTACGGGTATCACGGTTACTTCCGTTCCCATGACAGCTTCAGGTAAAAATATATCCTATGTTAATCTCGGAAAGTGTAAGATTCTAACGGTGAAAGAATTTTATCGAAATTCTTCAAGTTATTTTTGGCTTTATTAGTTATATAACATACATACAAAAATAAAATTGTTTGCTCTTTTTAATGTTAGTATGGATAATAAGGATAGACACAATACTAACGTTGTGAATGGGCCGTGATTTCCTGTGAATTATTAACATGTACGATATCCACTTATGTTGGTGTGATTTAAATAACAATGGAATAAATTTGACTACAGCCTTGAAGTTTTGTTTAAGGCTGTTTGATGCAACGTCCCTTAAAGGGTTAAGTCCATTATTGCGTGTGAATACACCAATTTCGAATCAATCGATCAATGATTATTACGCATGTAGTTTTAGAAGATTGATGACCTCTGTTTAAAACGAGTTTTCGATAATGCGAACTACACTGTAACTAATATTATTATGTGGGTGGACAGGTTATTTTACGATATCTATAACTCACTATGATACTGACCATAGAAATAGATTCGATGACGTTTATTTCACAGATTTTCGCTCCTACTTTTGCCAAAGATACAAAGAATTACAGAAATGGGAACAATGTCGATGAGTCAAAACAACGTAATTTTGTCTTTTCAACGAGATTTCTTGTTTATCAGCCCAGCAACAGAACCAGCTTACATGTAATGATCACAGTAAGAAATCAGCGATCACATTCTAAAATCTCGCTATTCACTAAACCTACTTTTTAGTTAGTATTAGAAGTGTTTTAAACTAAATAAACAAAATAGTACGACGACGTATAGACATACGCCGAAGTTCTTTGTGAGTTAATCAACGACCTACTTGTTAACATCATAGACGCAGACGCCTCGTAATCGTGAACCTCTTTCATTCATCGGAAACCCGTCATGAGTTGAGGCTAAGCATTTCAATCATTATGTCGACCTTGAACTCGCCGATGTCTGGTGTTGCAACATCGAGCGATTACTATACATTATTTATTATGATAATCATGCTCTCTAACAACAGCGCTTTAACCTCAAAGCTTCGACAGAACAATCGCTCCGTCTCAAGTTCGACGCATTCAAATGAAAGAGACAAAATCACCTCTTTGTAGATTCATGATCAGCAAAGATTTACAGTAAATAAGTTGAACGGCGCCTACATGCAATAAGATATAATTTGTAGATAAAAAATGTAATGCCAAAAATATCAAGACTAATCTCATTGTAACTACGTAGGTACTATTTTTATTTGTAAATGGTGTTGCTTATCTTGAATCGTGCATTTTGACTTTCAACCAATATTATGTAGGTAGTTTAGAAGGTGTCCCAATCAGTACCAATAATAGGTGTACCAAAAATGTTATATTTCTCATTATTTTCAATATTTTTATATGCAGTTTTTGTGAATTTAATCTGGTGTGGATTAATAAAATATTTATAAAAACGAGATAGGTATGAATTTTCTTTATTCGGCATATCGACTATGAACTGGCAATACGTCCTATCTAAACCGTCAGTATGATACGAGTTTGATTAGTATTACTATGTCAGATAGGACTTTTTGTTTTAAAAATTGCATGAACTTTTAAGATCAGATAGGACCTGTTGCTAGTTCAAAGTCGATATGCACTGTCCTTGGGTATATTATTTATTCGATTTATTTAACATTCCATTCTGAAAGGACTCTACGAGCTTTAGGAAAAATAAAAAATCGTTTGTCAGAAGTAATAACAATACTTATATTCCCATAAAAATAACTAACAATCTGCTTCCTACGAGGCAACTTCACCGAAAATACATTTTTATATTTACATTTTAACTGACAATAATATGGAAGGTCAAATAACAGTCCATCAATCTTAATCAGTACATAACAAGGCTTATTATACACACAATATCAACAACACAAACTCAGACCTGTCCTTTCCCAACATGACACATATTAACGATTCAAACACATCTGTCGACTCATTGGTATAAACAGTCTTTAGTAAGCCACAAAGAAAATTCTAGATCGATAATACGATGATGCTACTTCGGAATCTTTGGGTTTCTCAACTTTTTCAGTATCTTTGGCATCTGATGGAGTGACTTCTTCGACGGCAGATGGTGTTTCCGTGTTAGGCTCTTCCGCTTTGATTTCTTCAACAGGTATCATTCGCATAATTTCAGGAACAACTGTTGATATTTGAACGGCGTCGTTCTCTTTTTTATTTTTAGCCTTGGCACCTTCAGCATCAGTTGTTTCAAGTTTAAGGGGTTCGAAAGTCTCACCTTGATTAATTTTGTCCATATTCAAAATTTCCTCCGTAACAGGCTTTTGTACGCCTTCCGTGACCGCTGGCTCTTGTGGCAGAGCTGCTTTAGGTCCTTCCGTTATTGAATAATCTTCGCTTTTAACGGACTTTGAGGAAGATTCGACACTAACTATATGATTAACTTCATTAGACAAATGGCTAGATGCTTTATAATAATGGTTAGGTCCAGGGAAATAATGGTTAATTTTAATGCCACTTCCAATAGGGAAAAACCGCCTCGTATGCCCGATGGAATAGGCATCTTTGCCATGCTTATTCACATTATTTATCACCACGGCGTTGAATCTGAGAATTAAAATATTTAAATTATTATTACCACTTGTTTACACTTCGACTTCGTTGCACAAAAGAAGCAGAATCAAATCGATTGCTATTATTATGGAACACAGTGAGAAACCTGAATAGTTGAATTGAACAATATAATCAACATGCTTGTCCCTGTTAATTCTACGGCCAACCTCTAGCGGCGTTTTTACAGATAATGTTTTATGTAAAAGGGCACATATATTTAGTAGTACTTTCATAAAAATCATCTTTGCATCAATTTTTTTCCGTACGAGAGTATAAAAAAACTTCAATCTATCTAACTTTATTTTCTCACCCAGTTTGGTCGTCAGCTTGGTATTCAACTTTTCTCAAGGAGCCATCTGGTTCGATTAGTCCATACTTCCCTGAAACTCTGTCACCGTCCCTATGTTCGTAATGGAACTTGTGATCGCCTGTGTTTTTGTCTGATACTGCGTATTCGAAATCGTATTTAGGGAAGTCCTGGAAAGATTTTTAGTAAGTGATAATAATACAATAATAATTAGAGGAATAGGACAACGTGAGTATATCTTCATTCGATTATAATGTACTTACATATTTATACAGTGCTCTGACAGTGCCTGGATAGTAAGATTTCACTAAGTGCCAATCTCCATCAAATCCTTTACCGTAAAACGGTCTTGTATGAATTAATATGGCGAAGCTGCCGCTTAGAAAACAGAATAATAGTAAAATCTGGAACACACAATATAAATATTAAATATACACTAATTGAACTTTTTTCAAGTAATTCACTTAATTTCACAAGTCTACCTTAGAGAACATGTTTAACACTTGGGATGAACCGACGCTGTCGGGGTAATGTAACGAACTGTTGAATTATTGTCACCAGAAGTAGCATTTTATACTGTTCTCATAAAATGTTATATAAAATTCGGCAAAACTTAGAACTTTTGTTGTAGTGTTGATGAAACAAGTCTACGATAGCATGGATATGCTCGCTACTAACATTGTCATAGATAAATTTTATCACACCTTTCGCTACAGATCCTCTTGGTGTAATTTCAAATGTAATTAAAGAAATTATCTATTCACTAAATTCTGAGCTAGGCAGAGGAAGCTATATCATTGACCCTAACTGAACTAGCACTATCCACGCGGTGATAGTTTCGCCTCTACACATTTTTGGTGTGATTGCAGGTTTCCTACTCATATTTTATTCGCAAACTCACGTTATGGTACTGATAATCAGAAAAGCTGGGACAGACAGCGGTAGTCGTTAATATGAAGATGTTGGTATTCTAATGTATACAAAAAATAAAAATAAAACCTAAATTTCTAAGTCCTCTGAATGAGGAAAAAAATGTAAAAAAATAATTGAGTGTAGCTTAATAAAATAACCGCCTTATTAAGAATAAAAGTAAAACATTGAGTTACTTGAAAATATCATCTTTTGCTTTTTAACTCCAAACAGCAGTAGATTAGAAGGCAATGAACAGAGAAGAAAAAAAGTGGGTACTTTGAACTGCATATATTAAAGTCGCTAAAGCTAAAGTAGCTAAAGCGCGCTGTAAGAAGCCCATTTTTACACATTGAGAAAATAAATGAAATCATAAAAAAAAAATTGAAAGGAAATAAGGAACTGAAAATGTACGACGATCAAGAAACCTTCTATTTCTTCTATGATCTTTTCCACTGAAATGACGTGCTTTTTATGTTTTTTAATCGAAGTATCGAAGTGAATTGAAAAATATTTTTATAGATCAGTTGTTGGTCGGTAAGTAATTTGGTAGCTACATGGCTTCTTAGAAGGTAATCATTATTAAGTAGTAACTTTTATAATTATATCAGAAATAATAGGTAAATCGGTAACATTTATTTCATATGCATTGAAGAAACACACAATTTAAAGATAAAAATCGATTTATGTGAGCTAATATGTAAACAAACATCAATCAGTCACTTCAATACATCTATCAAAATGGGCTTCTTAGAGCGCGCGGACTATAAAGCTCAGTTAGAGACTATCCATATTATGTTCATCATCGATTTTCGGCGTCATCTTATCAACTCATCACCACTATTGTGTTCATCGTGTTATTTTTTTAATAGCTTTGCAAAGAGTCACCATATCGAGAGCACAATCATCAAAGGGTACTCAAAGAAATAATAACTTTGGTTTCTTCATAATACGCAGTCATTAGATACCCTTACTGATATATATTTCTATTAGTTTTATAGTATCGTATAATTTCGAAAAACTTTAGCCTTAGGGAATACCTAGAAGGATCATTCTGTAATGTCAAGGTCCATTATCTTTAAATTAGGTTACTTGGTAGAAATTGCCCGGAGGGATAAGATCGCCTTTTGCAATCCTATTATTGTCAATTTTATAATTTTGTATTGAACAAGTCTGCAATACATATATCCATACAATGTGTGAAAAACACCTAATCTGTCTCCACACCGTATAACCCAAGGTTGAGTGGAAGAAGATGCATTAAGTTTATGTTTGTACAATTTTTATGTAATAAAGTATTGTACTAAAATAAATAAGTTAGGTTGCCTTCATGCAACATTGTGACTTCAAATATCCCTTGTATAATTTTATTTCTTTGAAGATTGCGCACTGTTCATTAAAAACTCTTTTAATATACAGTTATAACCTCTTTATTAATTGACATTACAAATGTAATTACTTACATACCTTTATAATTACGTACCGCTCACTAAACCAACAAAATGCTATCTCAGTTATAAAATCTTCAGTTTGAAAGTTGCAACACGCTATTGGAAAATGCGCTGGTTTAATACAAAATAAAATAAGTAAAACGAATAAAAAAAGTTTTTAGTAAGATAACACTTTGGACAATAGGCCTTGATATTGAATCAATACATTTTGTGACCACAGAATTTACAAACTCCGTTATTGGACGAATATTGCCTCTATCTCACAAACAGCATTAACCCATTGGTGGATAGTGAAATAGACACACTCGATTGTTTATTGTTATGACATCTATAGCCGTTCACTGTCATATGAAGGGTTAATTAGGTTACTAGCACACGAAATTGGGGACACCCTGCTTAAGACAATTTACCTATTTGAACATTATTTTATTGGTTTGAAAGAAGATGTAGTGACCAAGATTGAAAAGAGCATGCTTCGGTGGTTAAGGAATGTGAAGATGATGGATGAAAGTCGATTGACGAAAGAGATTTATATGGATGATGGGCCGGGTGAGTAGAGATCGCCCCAGAAGGATCGACGAGATTGGTGATATCCTGGAAGGTGGCGTGTAAAGTACTCGAAACCGGAGGTCATGTATGAATGTAGATGAAGCGAAAGGGGTATGTCAGGACCGTTACGAATAGAGATCTGTAGTCTCTGCCTACCCCTCTGGGAGACAGGCGTGAAGTGTATGTATTTTATTTACAATGTTATTTCCAACTAACGAAACGTGTCCACGAAATATATTGTATCCCGTACTGGTATCAGACGTTAATGATAATGGAGATGTTTGTTAACCTAATTCACGTCCGTCACCACAAGGGAATGGAAGGACGAAATCTTAGGATCACAAGGACTCTTCGGCCACAATTAGCATAATAAGGAGTTAATAATGTCAATATGGAGGATAAGCTTATTGTGCTGAAGCACGTCATACTACACACATCAAAAGTGTCTAGCGATCAAATACATTTTAGAAGATTACAATCAAGAATATATTTTACAAAAACTGAATTCATTCATAATTTATTCAAAATGTGGTGATAAGTCATTGATACAGGCATGGGGAATTAGGTAGACCAATCCAAATTTGATATTTAAAACAAATAGATTTTTTTAGAGCTAATTAGTTATCTAGTTCTTGATCCCTAGATACTTTTGATGTGTGTATATTCTGCGTATAAGGTATAATCATTAGGTATATCTATAATATAAAAATGACTCGCTAAATATGTTGCTTAGCGCAAAGATTCGAGAACGGTTGGACCAATATCTCTAACTCTTTTTTTTCAAACACAATGTACAATCGTTTGACCACCATACTGCCCCATGTGAAGCAGCGATGTGGTCTACGATGGAACACACTTGCATTATATTTTGATTGGGCCTATTGATGTCGGGAGAGTGACAAAGTCTCACGAACCAATTACAAGTGTGAATGAATAAATCCAATCCGACCTCAAGTCGATCCTCCGAGTATTATGGCCGTACAGGATACGTAACGAAGACCTATGGGCACAGTTCGGTCAAGTCCCTAATGGGTAGGAAATTGCACAACGCAAATGGCGGTGGATTATTCACACGATCCGGAGAGGGGAATCCAAAAAGCGAGAATCGCGTTCGAATGGCAGCCTGTGGGAGGTTGACGCAGGCCTGTGAGCTGAGGGCGCGAGAACTGGGCTGGTCTGATGCCAGAGCAGTCGCAGAGGAGAAGACGGTGTCGCGTCATGTAGTACTGAAGTCCCTGGGGAACCATGGGACTTCAGTACTTATTTATTTTACCAAGTTACGAAGTAAGTATGTTGGTAAAATAACCGCTTCTCAATCATGTCATTGGCTTAATTAAGAAAAGTATGGGAAACTTGTTGAAAATAATAGTAAAATGAAATAAAACGTATAAAATCATTATGAAATTGTGTGTAATAAATAATCCATCAGCATCAATAACTCTTACTAATATTAAAAGGACTTAGTGGTAGTAAGCGAGGGCGGGGGCAGCTTTGATGATATGAGCGGGCGCGGCGGTGGGCGCGGTGTTGTGTACCACGGCGTTGAAGCCGCTGTGGTCGTCGGCGGTGTACTCCACGGTCCTGACGGAGCCGTCGGCCTCGTGGAACGAGTAGGAGCCCTTCACCACGTCGCCGTCGCGCGCCTCCTGCTGCGACTTGAGGTCGCCGGTGTGTCCGTCAGCCACGGAGTATGTGTACTCGTACTTGGGGTACGCCTGTAACACAATCATCCAATGAACACATGTTCCTGTGCGAGAGTAGCCTGCACTGCTAGTAGGACACAATATCAACACTCACGATCTCCTCGACGTGATGGGCGAGCTTGGCGACGGGGGCAGCATGGTAAACGGGGGCGGCGTGGTAGACGGGGGCGGCCGCGACAGGGGTGGCGTGGTAGACGGGGGCGGCGGCGTAGTGCACGGGGGCGGCGGCCAGCGCCAGCTTGGGGGCGTGCGACTCGTCGTGGCGCACGATGCTCTGCGAGGAGACGGCGGCGGCCGAGGAGTAGTGCGGCGCGGCCGGCAGCAGACCAGCCTGGCACACAGCCACCACGGCGCACAGGGACACGATCTACAGGAATAAAAAAATATTATGTTTCTGTTCTGTAGTATTGAAATCGACTTTATGTATATATCAAGAAAAGCCTAAAGTATATTTCAAGAAAAGGGAAATATGACGAAATGTACTTCAACTAGGTACTAATATGAACCAGATTTTTGACAATACATGCCGTGTGTCAGAACTTACTTTGGAGAACATATTGAATGAGAGATCGCTACTGAAGTGATACTGTACTCCCATTATGTGACTATTTTATATTAAACTAGTGCGCCGTTGAAACTCACCTACCTTGCCCCAGGACAATGTGAACAAATGCAGTGTCAAAAGAATTTAAGCTGTGGGCGCATTGCACTGCGAGAGAAGCGTAACTTATAACCGTCACTTTTTATAATTTTAATTCTTCATGTGGCTTTTATTATATTATTTATATATTTATCTAGGGGATCCAACCGATTTTGTCCTGTCCTAATTCGAATATAGATTAGATACTGTTGTGAGTAAAATAAATTTTCATTAAAA
>SJJU01008611.1:0-18932 GCA_012932125.1 Conopomorpha cramerella | reverse complement strand
AAGACATGAACCTCATATGGCTGATGATGATGAATGGAAGACATAGCTCAGCACAACAAATAGTGTAAAAAACCTTGCATTTGGCTAATCTTTTCTATTATCACTATCCATATCCTAGCAGTGTAAGACCTTTTTAAAATCGATTTCTAAAAAAGGGTCTTACCTAGATAGACATTTATTTAAATCACATGAAACACGAAATACACGTTGAAACATAACAACAAATTAAATAACAATAGGAAATGAGTATAATACTGCGTGCTGTGCTACCTAATAAAATCACACAAACAATGGACTTTCCATGGGAGGATTCCAAGTACGTAGTTTCGGTATAAATTGAGTTATCGTGACGTCAGTTAAATTATCAGTAAAGAGAGTTTTAAAGAGAAAGGAACGTCCATTTTTTTCACTTTTTTTCTATTGTTAAATGCCCCGCCCTGCAAATTGGTTGTCTAAGACATATAGTCTCGCCATATCCGACCATCCAACTGTCCATGCTGGGGCGTCCATCCCCTTTTCCTTGTTTTATTTTGGATTGAAGAAAGGCACGTAAATTAATTAGTTACATGGAATTGTCGACAAAATTTCGCTTTGGGATTATAAGAGGTAAAGTATACTGTTTCCTTTTACTAAAGCTAACGGTAGCATTTCCTTATATTTCAGGATATTTTTGGAAAGGTTTATAAATAAAGTGGGAAGTCGCTAAGATTATTTTTCGTATTAGCGAACCTTTTGTTAATTAAACAAGAATTGTTTCCCCACACAGAACAAAAAAAAACAGTCAAGAGCGAGTTGGTCTCGTGCACCGATGCATGGTCCCGTGCAAACCTTAGCAATGTTATAAGATTGAATAAAAATATGTGGCGTGCGATTGGAGAGGCCTATGATCAGCAATGGACAAGTATGGGCTGATGATGACGATGATTATGTGATGGAAATACTTACGGTTTTAGGATACGTTCCGTAATACACTCAACGCCTTATAATTCCAAAAGCGGGGTAGGCAGAGGCACTTGCCAAAGCAAATGCTTTCCGTAATTTCGGTATAAAATAATAAAACATTCTGAAGGTTATGAATCCCTTGCTAGTAGTTGCTTAACACATTGTCGGACAGTAAAATAGACACAATAGATGTTTTATTGTTATGTGGCCAATAGGTGTTTCCTGTCCTGGAAAGGGTTAATTTGCTGCTTCAACTGTTTGCGTTGATACAGAATTTTAATAAGATAATGTGGTTATAAAGGCCGCGTTCATCGTAATATTGTGGCATAACCGACTGCTCCTATCTTTTCATTGCGTTGGCTTAGGTGTTTGCTTTTTCACAGCATTAACGGACAGCATATTTGTATTTCATGTAAAGTCCAGTTTGATAGGTAAAAAGGGTCTCGACAGACGGACAACAAAGTAATGCTATGCCGGCTCCAATTTTTTCCTTTTAAGGTAACTCCAAAATTAGAACTGGCTTATTTGGAAACATAAAAAAACTCATTGCGTAAAAAATAAATACGCTCTATTTTTTTGTATCAGGAAGGTATTCTTGTAGGAACAAAATATTTTACGCGGTACTTGCTTGGTAAATCGCAATTTATAAAGTATTATCGTTTTGATGCGCGTTATATTTTAATTCACCGTAAAAAACACTAATCGCAGTTTTCAAAGTAGTTCAGTCTAATCAACATGGAAGTTTGGTTGTTTCCTATTTTAATTACTTTATTATGTTTTAATGGCGCACACTCACAAGAGCTATACTGCTATCTTGCACCTTCCTATGGTATTATTTTTTTTAAATTCCTAGACGTTCCATTAGACGTGTAGGTTAATTTTATTTGGGGCTCAATACTGTCATCGGAAAGGTGTACGAAGGTCGTCACCGAATGGGTGCCAAGTAACGGGACAGCCGACCACAAAAGAGAGGCAAGTGACTAAAGGAATCTAGGAGATGACGATGGTTGGGAAGACCTTGGCCATCAGCAATGGGATACCATTATAGACTTAGAACTATTTGTGTAAACAAAAGTACTCCTAGATTTTAACGCCGTGACTACAATCACCATTGAATTCAAGTCCTAAAACATCTGCTTCTTCATTCAATACAGAATCGTCTCAGCCGCAAGGAGACAATCAGTGTATGACCGTGTACTACGAGACCCTGCCGAAGTGCCATGACAAATATGGCCGACATAAAAGAAGTCCGGAGATCGACGATGATATGAAGTAAGAAGTTGACTGTCTCAGTAATTATTGTAAATTAGAAAGAGATGAAAGAACATCTATTAACAACCGTAGACACACAAAAAGAAAGACAAAATATAAAAACAAAAAAGCAAGTTATGTACAAAAAAATTCATCATCCTCGTGGTAGTTAGTGGACCATTAAGTTTGTCTTGAATTAGCTATAGGAGTGATGAAACTAAGTTACAGTTCGCTGGAAATACGTGTACCTACTATGTATATTCAGGAATAGGCACAAGACCAACCAAGCCTTACCTGCCTCTCGGCGTACGGGCCATTCTCTGTAGACGTGAGCGTCTTTTCAACGCACACGTTTTCTTGACTCCATACAAATTATCTTTATCCATACCTGA
The DNA here is from genome assembly GCA_012932125.1 of Conopomorpha cramerella. Lineage (NCBI taxonomy): Eukaryota > Metazoa > Arthropoda > Insecta > Lepidoptera > Gracillariidae > Conopomorpha > Conopomorpha cramerella. The sequence continues at coordinate 16,347 of SJJU01008611.1, read as the reverse complement.
TTTGTTGCCAACTCTCCCCTTCTGGGGCATGACGACCACATTACGGAGACTTTGTGTAGGAACCTCGTCGCGTCTCCAGTCGTTGTGTTCTTCATTCTGAATACCAGCGATTAGAAAGCTAGATAACCTACTAAAGTTTTACTTTGATTAAACATAAAGCGATATTTTAAACCTTAAGAAAAAATGATAAACCTAACCAACAATCAATTACATCACAAAAAAAATTAATATGTTGTATTAAATAGTACCTTAACTGCAATTTAATTTTTTAGTCGGTTAAGTAGTAGTGGTTGGAGAGGTGAGGAGGAGGAGCTTGTCCAGCAGTGGCCAAGTATGGGCTGATGATGATGAAGTGGTGAAAAGTTTACAATATTTTTTCTAATGTTTATTTCCGCTTGCGAAGGTTTCGCATGATCAACGCGAATAACGTTAGTGAGTCCGAGGGGACTTACACTATACTATACGGAACTTACTGCTCTGGCGCCATCATCCACAAGTGGTGGGCCGTCACCAGCGCTCACTGCGGGTAACGTAATACAAATTATGCATTTTTACTACACACATCAAAAATGTCTAGGGATCAAGTAAATTTTAGAAGATTGCCATCAAGAATATATTTTACAAAAACTGAATTCATTCATAATTTATTCAGAATGTGGTGATAAGTCATTGATACAGGCATGGGGAATTAGGTAGGAGACCAATCCAGAAGATTAGATTTGATTTAAATAAATTAGATTTTTTTTAGAATTAAAAATGTTTTTGATCCCTAGACACTTTTGATGTGTGTACATATATACAGTAATGACAGTTTTCCGTTCGAAAATCTGTCAAAAAAAACGTCAATATTTTTTTTATTTAAACTTGAATGTACCCGTGGCGTGTTAACATTATATTGTTTACAGCTTCTACGGGTACGTAGTGTACGCTGGGGCATCGCTGTACAGCCTATCCACGGAATACACCATCTGCGCCCATTATCCTCATCCCAAATACCAGACTAAAGTGGAAAAAAACTGGGAAGACTTCGACATACAGCTGTTGCTGATGGAGAGGCCATTCTCTGATAAAATCACACCCCTAAAGTTATACGATGGTAACATCGATGACATCGGCGGTGCCGTGACAGCCATGGTCATCGGGTGGGGCGCGACTAAACAGGAGGAAGTAATTATCGTGAGTATAAAAAAAAACGTCCGTGATCCAGTTGGTCGGATACTTGACTTGTAACCGAGAGGTCGCGGTTTCAAGTCCGGCTACTGGTCGTGTACCAATGGAACTATTTTTCAGAGCCTATGTACGCAACGCAACGGTCGTACGGTGAAGGACAATATCGTGATGAAACCCGCACACCACAAGATGCATGAGCCTCCTACCTGAGGTAAGAAAACGCATAAAAATCCGTTGCACAGTTTTAAAGATCTAAGCATACATAGAGACAGCGGCAACTTTGGTTTATACTATGTATTTTTTTTAATACTAAATACACTTTACGCCTTATATTCCCACAGCGGGACAGGCAGAAGCACTTGCTAAATCAAATATGTATACGGTTCACCTGCGCATATTTAACCCAACGTGACAGGGGGTGAGCCCATCGCCGTTATAGGGTTCAAACACCTTGTGGTCTGCTGGTTTCATCACGATGTTGACCTTCATCGTACAAACGATGCGTTGCGTACACGTCCAGTAGCCGTACTGGAACCCGCGATCGGTAACAAGTCTAGTATCCGATCAACTGGACCTCAATCTCTATAGATCATTAAAAAATACTTTAAAGAAAAAGAAGCCAACTTCAACCGGTATAAAATATAAAACATTGTGGTATTCCCTTGGATGCCATTGTCGAAACTGAACCAAATTGTAATTGCGCCAAACGGTAAGCACAGCACCAGCTTGCAAACAAGTAAGTGTGAATTAATTAATGAATGAATGCGTATACTCTTTATTGCACATTGTACATTACAAATAAGTGTGCCCCATTGTAGATCACATCGCTGCTTAATAACAGACAGGATGGTGGTCAAACCCTTGTTCATAGTATTTAAAAATAAAATCATCCAAACCGTTCCTCAATTCGAACAATCTAACTTCCTCTTTTTTAAGTTGGTTAGGAACACACACGACGGTACATAAATCTGTTGTCGTATATTATTTGCTTCGCGCAGCCGAAATCGGAGAGGCAGCTGCACAAGTTGTACCAGCCCGTGTGGACGGACGCAGAATGTCGCAAATACATGGGAACTGAAACCACGCGACAAAAGATATGCATGGGACACCCAGATCTTCAAAATCCCAAAACGACATGTTATGTAAGTTTTAATCTTTAATTATTGTTCGGAACCTTTTTTGTGTTATCGCATATTTTACTTTTAATTTCATATTTGACATTAGTGGGGAATTTTCAGGGCCCCTGATTCTCTTAGTTATGACAGATGGCGCTAGTTATATTAGAGGGACAAATGTCAACGAAACTACTAACTTCAAGCAGTCCGTATTGAAGATGACAGTAATTTTTTTTTATTGTTTGTCTACATGTTACAAAAGTGTCTGAAGTCTGAATAACTCGTCCAAATAATAAAAAACGCACTAAAATATAACTGACAGAAATCCCCCTGGATGTCTACTAGCGACATCTAGATAAGAAACTTTTGGAGTTTGAAAGTTCCCCACTGTCTGTTTTGTTTATATTTGTCATTGTGTCTAATACTGTCTCGCCACCAGCTCGTCTTTCTCCTAATTTATTGGCACCCAAAATAATGAACTAATATTACATTCATAATTCATTTCATTAACAGTTCTCTTGCCTTAAATTAGTCCGCTTCAATTGTAATGTATTCCGTTAAAAATAGTAATTTCTGAGCAAGGTAGACCGTATGCTGTAAAAGGACCCCGAGCAATGGTCTTAGAAACGTTGGACTCGTCAATATGAATAAGTTTTACTATGACGACAATAAAATGAAAAACAATTTCAATCCCCATACAAAATGTCAACTCCCGAGGCAAAAATTTGTCCATTTTGTATTGTGATGATATTTGGGTGTTATTTAACGTATTTTAAATAATACCTATCGCGCTTTTGCATCCAAAAATATGAACGTGTTTATATTTGTTTTACTTTATTTGCCTATAGGCTCTTCACTTCCCACTGCAGCATATGCTTACTCCATGTGTAATTACGAAATTTTTATTATAATTTGAAAGAATTGACTTCAACCGGTGTGGTGCGTTTCTTTAATCTCATTTGCTATCATTAAACCCTGATTTCCCTATCAGGTGGTCCTCCTTTGATATATCTTACCGTGCGTTTCCACCAGCGAAACATGCAGAAGAAAACATGTTTGGCATGGACCTAGTGATCTGGTCATTTGTACGTGAAATACGACAAAACCAGCCTACATGGATATGTGTCAAACAAGTTTTCTTGTCAATGTTTGGCCGGTGGAAACATAAGGCAGACATTAGACGATACGTTTTGATCTCAGTTTTACCACAGTTATGATTGTGATTGACGGATTTCCTATCGTCTAATATAGTTAATGATGTTTGAATTAGTTTTAGTAGTCATTCCATAAATCATGACTGATGGAATTGAATGACGCTTGCATGAGCGTCTAATGTACCTAGGGTTAAATGAAGTCCATTAACGTCGACGTCAGAAGCATAAAGTAAGATGTGTCGTGTCATTTTGTTACAATGACACATCCGACCTTATGCTTCTGGCGTCGAGATATACAAAAACGTGTATACCGTCAAATATATATTCGCACAGTTAGAACAAAAGTGACACACAAAACAAAATATTATGTCATTTTATGAAATTGAACCTTAACATAAAAGATACAAAACTTAAATTACAAAATCGGCATGTTTCGTATTGGGTCCTTTTTGTTCTAACTATGCGTTATGTATTGTTGTTCGCCAGGGTGATGCCGGCGCTCCAGCACTTGTGTCAGGTGATCTGATCGGGTTCGTCGCCTATGGCAACGAGTGCACTCTTATAAATACGCCCATAATCCTCGTCAGCTTGTTGGACCAGGAGATAAGAAAATGGATATCCACTGTCACATACTTAAACCTGTAGCGACCTATGCAGTCCATGTATGTAGTAATGTCACTTACTCTACAAGGAAAATTGTTTAGATGAATGTACGATATCAATACCATTCGTATTTTGACTTTTATTTCATTTTTACTATCTTACATACTTTATGAACAAGTGTGCTCCATAGTAGACCACATGGCTGCTTAACATCAGGCAGGATGGTGGTCAAATGCTTGTACATGGTGTTTAAAAAAAACCCTTGGCAGGAACAGCTGTTGAAACATCATGCAGTAGTTACCATAAAATAAATTAAACTACATATTGTCTAACAGCCGCTGCAACCAAAATAGTCGTGTATGTTTTGAAATTCTGTCGTCATAAACGTCTCAAGCTGTAAATAATTGTTTTTCTAGCGCCTCAGCATTGTGTGATATATTTTTGTAAATTAAATTCATGCGAAACATAAAAATAATAATCATACCACTTGTATTCAGTGAGTACCTCACACCAAACACAACTGGACTTGCAAGCCGCGTTGCACCTTCAGCAATTTACTTACTAACTTTTACTACCGAAATGACAGTTTGGACCCAACCCTAAAATATACGGGACATGTAAAGGACATTAAATATTTTCTCATACTCTTTTACTACTGCATGTGATATGACATGCTCATATTAATAGGTATACTTAGGGCCTAATTGTAAAAAATATGAATCAGATCAGAATACGTAATAATACGGCCTGGAGTAGCAACAGCAGCACTAGCAAGCGCTTCAAGAACGATACGACATGGAACAAATACGCGCTGTGATTGGCTGCTATTCTACACATCGTGCAACTTAGCTTGTTTCAACCAATCGCAGTGCCTGATATGTCTTGTCAAGACCCAAGAGAGACTAGCCCCAGGGGCCAGCCAGCTATGTAGTCATGGTAGGTTACGCACTAGATCCGGGTTCAGTCATCTAGTTTTTCTTTCTCTCTGTCTCAGTTACATGAGCCAACTGCACAAAACTGCTAAAGTTTGAAAGGCGAGTTCCTCGCTTTGAGATTTATAGGAGAGTTTATCGTCTGCCGAAGAGTACTGTGGTGTTTTTTTTTTCTAACTTATGTTAAGCTTTCAAGCCGACAATTCTGCCACAAACAAAGTAATAACACTACGTGTTGAATATTAATAGTTGTTGTCATTGTCACAGTCTATCGATAAAGTCGTCAATAGTCAAAGTCGTGTCAAAAACTCATTAAAACTGTGAGGATGGTCTGTCACATTTCAATGCTGCGTGGAACATTACACGGGAATAACTAATTCATCAAATAGGAGTCCTCTACGTTACTTCTAACTCTCACTACATTATTTCTCATCACCAGCACATTATTACACTAAATCCACCACATTAACACAATAATTGTAGCGAAAAATTAATTTTGAAAATGAGCAATAAAGAAGTCATTTGCATCTCATCGCTTCACGTATATGCCCTCGAGTTTTGTGTTGTTGTTGATGTTGATTTTGTCAAGACGAGTGACGTGTATACTTCAATCAAATTACATTATTTTTTCGACGATTGATATGATAACTAGAAAAAAATCAAATCTGTTATGACAGCAGATGAAAATGGGCAATTTTCTTTGACATTTTTATGACAGATTTTCGGGTTGAGAACTGTCATTACTGTCATACTTTCCAAACAAAATTTGACAGCAATGATAGTACTTAGCCCGGATATCTGTCAGAAAAACATCGAAGAAAACTCCCCATTGCTTATTGTTGGAGAGAAACACGCCTTTCAAAATTCGTATTCGTTTACACAGGAGACAGTGTCAAAAACTCGCCAGCAATAATCGAATACGGGTTATAAATATTGATATTGAAATATATATTGCCAAACGGCACACCACAGATAAAGAAAATATTGAAATACAAATACTTTGCTAAGACTGAGATTACAATGCATTATGACAGTTTTGATACTGAGCTGATAGTCCGTAGCGGCGTGGACAGAGAATTAACATTTGTTAGACATTGATCCGCCTTGATCACATGATCCTGACATTTGGCAACTACATGAACCAATTAATAGGTAATTCGAAAATAAAAGGTAATTTAAGAATTATCGTTGATTGGACGCGCTTTACATTTCGCAGAAATAAATCGCCGATAGTGCTAGGTTTATTAAGTTTTACTGTAATAACATCATCATGGAAGTTTGGTTCTTTTCAGCAACATTTTTATTTCTTTATAATGGCGCGCACTGTGATGCTCCTGGACCGGACCCATTCCCATACGCCTTTTCTTATGGTAGGTATTGTCATCTTCATCATCATCAGCCCATACTTGTCCACTGCTGGACATAGCCCTGTCCAATTGCACGCCACTGTGATCTGTTTTCGGCTTCTCGCATACAGCTTACAGCCCACTGGCATTTCAGCTTGCTAATCCGAGTAGCCGTTCGTTCTCTGTCGGATCACTTTATTCTTGATTCGATCCTTCAGAGAAACGTCGAGCATAGCCCTTTCCATAGCACGCCGTGTTTTGAGCTTGTGGGCCATCAGTGTCCATGTCTCAGCTCTGTAAGTCATTACAGGAAGGACACACTGTTTGAAGACTTCTGTCTTCAGGCACTGTGGAATCGATGATTCTAAAGGGCCATTTGCATTACAAGAGATTGTTGTACACTCGAAACGCGAGAACTCGTTTCGCCTTAAGATCCATGATCCAGATCGATGCTCGTACGTATTGTTTAGACGTATCGAGATTTCTCTCGCCTTTCGGAGTCTCGCCCGTTCGAGTCGAGAATCTCTCCCTGTTTAAGATCTCGACGTGAATTCCCAAATGCTGTCCAATCCATCCGAATTCTTCCTCCATCCTCGAAATTGTTTCTATTAGTTCCGGTAGAACAAGTTCTTTGAACGTGACCTTGGTTTTAGCCAATTATAGTATTGTAAATAGGGGATGTTATTTACAATACTATAATTTTTAAGGTTTTATCCAAGTAAAGTATAGTAAATAACATCCCCTTGTCATCTTATTTTCTCTTTATACTTGAAAACCCATTGACGTAAAGTTTTATTATTCCTTGCATACAATAAACAGTGTTGTCTATTGTAATTTCTACTTGTTAAAGAGTATACAATGAACCAAAGTAAACCATGTGAGAAAACGTTTAACGATAATTTACTAAGCGGCCGTATAGACAAAAGCCCTCCAAAAGATCAGCCGCAGTCGATGGCGCTCACGGACGAAGATCGTTTGAAGTAAGAAACTTTTTTAATTGAAAAATAAAGGCGAATGAAGAATAAATGCAAATTAACGTATTGAAGGAAAAAGTGTCTTTTCTTGAAGGTTTCGGTTACTAAATGCAGAAGTGATGAATTACCATCAAGCGAAGTATACTGTGATGTACGACGGGATATGCTCCGGCACCATCATCCACAGGTATTGGGTGATCACCAGCGCTCACTGCGGGTAATGCCTTCAAATTCACAATATTCCTTTCTTACTAATTCTTCACAAAGTATATGGTTGATATTCTCAGTAAATTTGAACATTGTTGTAGCTTTACATCAATTAATGTGTTCGCCGGTGCAGATTACGCCCTCTCGACGGTGCGATACGGCGTGTGCGCTCACTATGCTCATTATGAGTATTCAATGCAAAAAAAAAAAAACTGGTTCGATTTCGACATTCAGTTGCTGCTCATGGAGGTACCGTTCGAAGACGCCATCACTCCCGTCAGGATTTACAACGGCAATATCTTTTCCCCCGGAAAAAATGATACCACAATCACCGGGTGGGGCACGAATGATCCCCTTGTATGGGTAAGCACTCATTATAATTGCGCGACCGCTCGTATTGTATTTTATTTGATACTATCTGAGTCATCCCCACCCACTTTCCCATCACTGTAATTCCTGTTAGAGCCAGGATCTATAGTAGCTTCCAGCATAGGGCAGATTGCGTTGCATTGCAATGCATACATATGATTGTTTACTTCCCAAATCCAAATAGTTATTTGATACTGGCTGTACCGCGCGGGGTTATTAAAGTTAATTTTGGTATAGAGTGGACGACCAGCGTCTTTTTCTTTTTAATATGTTCTTGCGATCCCTGTACAAGAAACAATGTGGGGTATACCCCGGTTACCCGTTTGTATACCCAACATTGTTTATGCCGAGCCTGGCGAAGTATCTGTTCCGCGTACTGCGCGGCTTAGCGCATGAGCCGGGCGTGCTGGGCCGCTTGCTTTTGGTCGTGCCAGAAGTGCGCCGCGCACGCAGCCACCGCCTGCCGGCGCTGGTTGTTTCCGCCGGGCGCACTAACCTTCTCCAGAATGCGTCTATTACACACGCGCTCGTCACTCAATGCCGTGTTGGAGTTATTGTTGACATTTTTTCATGTTCACTAGAGCTGTCGAAAAGATACTGCAATAACTCGTCTGTTTTTCCTGTATAGTAGGTCTATGTTAAGTTTCTTGTGTTTTGATATTTTATTATTATGGTTAGTTTTGAGCTTAGCTATATAGCGACGTCAGAAGCATAAGGTCGGATGTGTTATAACACATGCTATGGCATATCCGACCTTATACTTCTGACGTCGAGATATGTAGTGTAAGTACTTAATTAAATAAATAATAAATACACTTCACGCCTTTAATCCCAAAGATAATTTACTTTTACATCATAACGCATTAGATATACAACCTGTCATTTTGACTATTTCTACGTGATCGCTGACAGTCTTCAATGCTAAGTTTGGGTTTTCGGCCCGTGTTGCGGGCTTCACCTGTATATTTATATTTACTTAGACAATTTGCTTTTTGAAATTATTCAGGGTTAGTGGTGACACGACTCGCATCATTTTTATACCCCGATAATAAATTAATGGTTAACAAGTTATAGCGAATTTAGTGACTTTTTGAAAATTACATACTTTTTAGCATACTTGAGTAGTTTAGAACAAAAAAAAAAAACATCCAGCGGATGTCACTTTTAGTGGGATCAATGGGGAATCGTCTTTGACGTTTTTCTGACAGATTTTCGGTCTTAGAACTGTCATTACTGTCATACATTCAAACTTTCTTTGGTCTTAGAACTGACATTGCTGTCATACATTCACCTTTCTTTGGAAAGTATGACAGTTCTAAGCCCGACAATCTCAAAGAACAAGAAGAAGAAAAACGTCAAAGAAAATTCCCCATTGGTCAGAGACGTCACGACGATCATACTGCATACAGTACTGCCCCACAATACTGCCCGTCAATGAATAACTGAGATGTTTTATTTGAGGTGATATTATATTCAGGATTTCCCACAGGATCGTGTTGACTCGCTCGTCTTGACACCATGCGGTACAGCTAGTATATAGTAATTGTACCGACCAACAAGATCGTACTGTAACATCAAGTGAATACTGAATCTTCGGATTCAGTGATTCCACTTCGCACATTATCAGCATCAAGTTTTTGGTGGGATGAGTGTTCTTTACACTAAAAAAATAACGATTAACAGATAATATTAAGTATTTCATTTCCAGCCCATGCAGCCAGACGCTAGGCTTCGAAAATTAGACATGTACGTATTGAATATTAGCGTTTGCCCGGGACAGGAGCACGTCACAGGTCCGCGGCCGATTATCTGCGCCGGGTACCCAAAAACCAAAGACGGAGCACCGTGTTTTGTAAGTGTTGAAATATGCAATAAATGAAAGGGTTAAAACCACAAAATAGGACCACAAAATACATTTCCAACGGCCCCTATTAAGAATATCCACATCGGTTCACCCAGGCTAAAGAAACATAAAAAAAATACATATGAATTGAAAACCTCCTCCTTTTTTTGAAGTCTTATAAAATGATGACGTTTCCCCCAAATTATTTCTTTCGATCAATTCTACATTGTGTCTTAGGCCACGGCTTAAATAGACCACGGCCGATACACGTATCGGGGTCTATTTATACCGAGTGACTTTGGGATCATGATCCGGAACAAATTTTTCTTACTCATCAAATGAAAGCGATTTCAATGCTATAGGTACTTCTTTTCTTGGGCAAAGTTTTTTTTTCTTATAAATGTTTGTGTGACCATATTTTCTTGGAAATATTCGGTAAAAACGATACATTTTAAGAAATTTAAAATGTCTCAGGCACAAAAACAACTATATTGTTGGAATCGCTACAATTTTCTGAGTTAGAAAATGTTGGTCCGGATCATAACCCCAAAGTCAGCCTGTATGTAGCCGGTTACGTGTTGTCTCCAGGGTGACTCAGGTGGTCCAGCCACTGTGGACGGGAAGCTCATCGGCATCATTGCTTCGACTCCTTGCAGGCCAGATTCGTTCACAAGGCTTATAAATGTCATGTCGGACGACATGCGGACCTGGCTGCGCAAGTCGACATTGCTGGACTGGTTGTAATAACTAAAATACATTATTTGTCCCTGTTATATGTAAATGTATGAAAGGAGAAATCAGTTTATCCTTTATTTCTCGTTTCTCGACTGACATATCAACGCACAGCCCAAACGGCTAAACGTAGGCATTTGAAATTTGAAACGGACGTAGCTTAGATGTGGTAGGAGTGCACAAAGAAAGGAAATCCATAAATTCCCACGGGAACGGGAATTAACCTAAAATACTTTTGTATAAAAAATATAAACCGCTCAAGCTCTGCTTGAAATTTGGGATTAATTTTCAGATAATTGTCGCAGTCTATCGATAAAGTCGTCAATAGTAAAAGTCGTGTCAAAAACTCATTATAACTGTGAGGGTGGATCATCACATTTCAATGCTGCGTGCAACGTTACACGGGAATAACAAATTAATCAAATAGGAGTACATACTCTTCTTTACTTTTCACACTCACTACATTATTTTTCATCACCAGCACATTATTTACTCATCAATCATTTCCTTACGTATTGCCCAGATGCTGACGTATTCTTCGATCCAGTAACAAAGTTACTACGACTTTTCGAAATGTATGTTAATAAATAATATATTGTGTAAATTTATTGTTGTTTTTTTTTATTTTTTGTTATATTGTATTATTTTTGTTGTGTAAGTATGTAAATGTGTGTGTTTAATTTTTAGCAATAAGTGCGCCTTGGCTATAGCTGAAGCATTATTGTATCTATAATAATAATAAATAAATAAATTATTACAGTGATTCCACCACATTGACACAATAATTGTAGCGAAAAATTTATTTTGAAAATGAGAAATAAAGAAGCCATCCATTGCATTTCATCGCTTCCCGTATATGCCCTCGAGTTTTGTGTTGTTGTTAATGTTGATTTTATCAAGACTAGTGACGTGCATACTTCAATCAAATTACATTTATTTTTCGACGATGGATACGATGCCGACTAGAAAAAAAGCGAATCCGTTATGACAGCAGACGAAAATGGGTAATTTCCTTTGTCATTTTTCTGACAGATTTAGAACTGTCCTGTGTTACTGACTGTCATGCTTTCCAAACAAAGATTGATAACAATGACAGTTCTTAGCTCGGAAATCTGTCAGAAAAACATCGAAGAAAACTCCCCATTGCTTGGTGTAAACAGACAATGCGAGACTCCTATGGAGAGAAACACGCCTTTCAAAATTCGGATTCTTTTACACAGGAGACAGTGTCAAAAACTCGCTTGCGATAATCGCAAGTCACGGTTATTATGTCATATCGTATTCGCTTTGTTTCTAGTTGGCATCATATCCATCAATTAGCCGTGTGGTGACGGCGAATAGAATACACGTGTCACCACTCCAGCCAAACCTTTCCCGCCGTGGGTGTCGTAAGAGGCGACCGAGGGAACCCTCAAGTGGACGGGCAGCAGTAACTGAAATGACACCACCACTGCGATCGCTAACCCGCCAAGCCTCTGCCAAGCTTGGCGATTATTGGCACTTCTCCCAAAAGTTATCATAGAAATCATTGTAGGAGGCTTACGTCCAGCAGTGGACGTCATGTCAGACAACATTAACATGTACCGTTTAAGTTCTTGGTTAGAAATATGATACTTGGAGGTATTGTCGGAAAATAAATAGCCAAACGGCACACCACAGATAAATAACATATGTAAATACAATTTTTTTGCTGAGATTGGGATTACAATACATTATGACAGTTTTGAGACTGAGCTGATAGTCCGTAGCGGCGTGGACAGAGAATTAACATTTGTTAGACATTGATCACATGATCCTGCCATTTGGCAACTACATGAACCAATTAATAGGTAATTTGAAAATAAAGGTAATTTAAGAATTATCGTTGATTGGACGCGCTTTACGTTTCGCGGTAATGAATCGCCGATAGTGCTAGTTTTAATAAGTTTTACTGTATTAACATCATCATGGAAGTTTGGTTCTTTTCAGTAACATTTTTATTTCTTTATAATGGCGCGTGTGATGCTCTTGTACCGGAACCAACCCCATACGCCTTTTCTTATGGTAGGTACTGTCATCTTCATCATCATCAGTCCACCTTGCCTGAGGGAGTCCTACACTCCGTTTGACGAGACGCAGTCACCACTCAAGAACTTGTTTGCCTCAACGGTCATCGGTTCTACGACTGATATAGCCCACAGGCACTTCAGCTTGCTAAACCGATTAGCTATGCCAAAAACTTTCGTTCTCTGTCGGATGACGGAAGACCATTCCTGATTCGATCCTTCAGAGAAACGTCGAGCATAGCCCTTACCATAGCATGCCGTGCAACTTTGAGCTTGTGGACCAGCGTCCACGTCTCAGCTCTGTATGTCATTACAGGAAGGACACACTGATTGAAGACTTCTGTCTTCGTACATTACAAGAATTTTTCGTACGCTCGAAACGCAAGACTCGAAAGGCGAACTCGCCTGGCGAAACTGGCCTAGAGAGTTTCCCTTTAAGATCCATTTTCACGAGGAGAGATTCTCGACTTGAACGGGCTAGATTCGAAAGGCCAGAGAAAACTCGACATTTCTAAACAATACTTACGAATATCGTACTCAAAAGGCGATAAAATATGCTCAGTGTGCTCAGTTCGAGAAACTGGAACCGTATCAACTGCGACACATTATATTGTTGCAGTTTGAAAGGCGAGTTTCTCGCATTGAGAGTTTATTGTCTGCCGAATTTAGTGAGAAGACTTTTGTGTTGTCTTTGATTTTTCAAGATGAGTGACGTGCAGACTTCAATCAAATTACATTTTTTCCGACGATTGATATGAAGTCATATCGTATTCGTTTTTTTTTCTAGGTAGCATCTAGAAAGTCGAGCATATTTTTTCGCCTTTCGCGTAGGATGCTCGTACGTATTGTTTAGACGTATCAAGGTTTATCGCGCCTTTTGAGTCTCGCCCGTTCGAGTCGAGAATCTCTCCCTGTCTAAATATCTCTCGATGTAAATTCCCAAATGCTGTCCAATCCAGCCGAATTCTTCTGTTTACCTCGTCCTCGAAATTGTTTGTACCCAACTGCAATATCTCCCAAGGTTCACACATTTTTTAACAACTTCGAGAGCGGTGCCGTGTTCTGAAATCGGTTCCGGTAGAACATGTTGATTGAACGAGACCTTGGTTTTATCCAAGTATAGTAAATAACATCCCCTTGTCATCTTATTTCCTCTTAATACTTAAAAACCCATTGACATAATGTGTTTTATTATTCCTTGCATACAATAAACAGTGTTGTCTATTGTCATTTCTACTTGTTAAAGAGTATATAATGAAGCAAAGTAAACCATGCGAGAAAACGTTTAACGATAATTTACGAAGCGGCCGTATAGACAAAAGCCCTCCAAAAGATCAGCAGCAGTCGATGGCGCTCACGGACGAAGATCGTTTGAAGTAAGAATCTTTTTTTAATTGAAAAATAAAGGCGAATTAAGAATAAATGCAAATGAACGTATTGAAGGAAAAAGTGTCTTTTCTTGAAGGTTTCGGTTACTAAATGCAGAAGTGATGAATTACCATCAAGCGAAGTATACTGTGATGTACGACGGGATATGCTCCGGCACCATCATCCACAGGTATTGGGTGATCACCAGCGCTCACTGCGGGTAATGCCTTCAAATACACAATATTCCTTTCTTACTAATTCTTCACAAAGTATATGGTTGGCATTCTCAGTAAATTTAAACATTGTTGTAGCTTTACTTCAAATAATGTGTTCGCCGGCGCAGATTACGCCCTCTCGACGTTGCGATTCGGCGTGTGCGCTCATTATCCTCATACCGATTATACAATAAAAAAAAAGAAAAACTGGTTCGATTTCGACATTCAGTTGCTGCTCATGGAGGTACCGTTCGAAGACAACGTCACTCCCGTCAGGATTTACAACGGCAATATCTTTACCCCCGGAAAAAAAAGTACCACAGTCACCGGGTGGGGCTCGAATGATCCCCTTGTATGGGTAAGCACTCATTATAATTGCGCGACCGCTCGTATTGTATTTTATTTGATCTTTTTATCTGAGATATCCCCACCCACTTTCCCACCACTGTAATTCCTGTTAGAGCCAGGATCTATAGCGGCATCCAGCATAGGCCAGATTGCGTTGCATTGCAATGCATACATATGATTGTTTACTTCCCCAATCTAACTAGTTATTTGATACTAGCTGTACCGCGCGGTGTTACTAAACTTAATATTGGTATAGATGGTATAGACTAGTGGACGACCAGCGTCTTTTTCTTTTTAATATGTTCTTGCGATTCCTGTGTAACAACAATGTGGAGTATACCCCGGTTACCCGTTTGTATACCCAACATTGTTTGTGCCGAGCCTGGCGAAGTATCTTTTCCGCGTGTTGCGCGACTTGGCGCACGAGCCGGGCGTGCTGGGTGCTCCTGGTCGTGCCAGAAGTGCGCCGCGCCCGCAGCCATCGCCTGCCGCCGCTGGTGGTTTCCGCAATAACTTTGTCTGTTGTTCCTGTATAGTAGGTCTATCTTAAGTTTTCTTGTGATATGTTATTTTATTGTGGTTAGTTTTGAGATTAGCTATATAGCGACGTCAGAAGCATAAGGTCGGATGTTTTATAACACATGCAATGGTATATCCGACCGGCCTTATGCTTCTGATGTTGAAATATGTAGTGTAAGTACTTAATTATAATTTACTTTTACATCATTACGCATTCATTTTGACTATTCACAGTCATTTTGACTATTTCTACGTGATCGCTTACAGTCTTCAATGCTAAGTTTGGGTTTTCGGCCCGTGTTGCGGGCTTTACCTGGATATTTATAGATACTTAAACAATTTTTGAAACTATACAGGGTTATTGGTAACATGACTCACATCGGGGGATCATAGAGGACCCCAAACGCAACCATTTTTATACCCCCTTTGTATAGCCGATCATAAATTAATGGTTACCAAGTTATAGCGAATTTAGTGACGTTATGAAAATTACATACTTTTTATCATACTTGAGTAGTTTAGAACAATAAAAAAACATCCAGCGGGTGTCCCTTTTAGTGGGAACAATGAGGAATTATCTGTGACGTTTTTCTGACAGATTTTCGGGCTTAGAACTGTCAATACTATCATACATTCCAAAGTTTGACAGTAATGACATTTCGTAGCTTAGAACTGTCATTACTGTCATAGGTATCCTTATATCCTTGGTTACCGGGAAGAAATCGCTCTGAGCGACAAGGTCGCCATTTGCAATTTTACCATTGTTAGTTTTACATTCTGTAATGTACAGTGTGCAAATAAAGAGTATATTCATTCATTCATACTTCACAAAAAAAATTGACAGTAAAGACATTTATCAACCCAAAAATTTGTCAGAATAACACCAAAGCAAATTCCCCGTCATTCCACGTCACAACGATCAACTGTCGCAATATCGTCAATGTCATAACTGAGATGTTTTATTTGAGGTGATGTTATATTGATACCACGCGGTACAGCTAGTAGATAGTAAAGTAATTATACCGACGAACAATACAGTTACAGTACGTAACATCAAGTGAATACTGAACCTTACTACACATATATGTATATACGCGCGGCCCGGCTTCAGTGATTCCACTTCGCACATTATCAGCATAAAGTTTTTGGTTAGATGAGTGTCCTTAACATTAAAAAAATATATTAACATATAATATTAAGTATCTCATTTCCAGCCCATGCAGCCAGAGGCTAGGCTACGAAAATTATACATGCAAGTGTTGCATATAAGCGATTGCCCGGGACACGAGCACGTCACAGGTCCGCGGCCGATCATCTGCGTCGGGTACCCAGAAACCAAAAATGGAGCAGCGTGTTTTGTAAGTGTTCTATAACCCGACCTCTATAACACGCTTTAGGTAATTGCGC
>SJJU01008610.1:0-12192 GCA_012932125.1 Conopomorpha cramerella | reverse complement strand
TTTCGTAAAGACGAGTTACCTATACATAGGTGTCAATCCTTGGGGATTACTGCCTACCTTGTCGTAAAAGCCAGTGCACGCCACTGGTTAGTACTCGGCTTACCGACGTTGTTTGCTCGAGGTTTCGACAAAGTTACAATATGTGCCGTGCCCTGCATAGTGTTCCAAGGCACATGTAACTGTGCCGAAAAGTCGAGAAAACAAGGAAGGTAATGTCGCTGTTAATCCGCTGATAAATCGGTATAAACAAATAAAATATCAGAGCTGTTGTTTTGAGCTCCTTAAAAATCCAAACATGCCTTTAATATGAGACTAAAAGAAACTTTACAGTTCTTTAAAATTCATCGAAGACCAGATTGGTGGACTTAACATCAGACAGGATGGTAGTCAAACGCTTGATCATTGTGTTTTAAAAAAAAAGTAAAAAAGCTTCTATACACCTTACACATAATAAAAATGGCCGTCCGTCACCCCAATTAAGTCGAGTGTATTGTAATGCAAAGTATTGCAAAGAAAAAAAAAACTCTGGATAAAATACCGCCGTGAAAGTATAAGGCAGCTGTTGACACCGAAGTGATTTCAGTCGCCACATTTTCATTTTAATAAAAGGCGTTACGTTGCGTCGCCGTTCCTTTTTATTCTTCTGCGTAAGAGAAAAAATATGTATACTTTCACTAATATTGTAAATATGAAAGTTTGTTTGTTTGTTGTTTGGTACTTACGCGTGAAGTATTCAAGCAGAGATATGTTATTTTGTATGCATTATATTGTTAAGGTAACGTATCTGTCACACACAGAATAGGTACCTCTTCTAGGTACCAGGTCTCCTCTACTATTATTACTAAAATTGTTATTGTGGCTTAACGACATCAAGGCAAGTAAAGCCGCGGGTACAAGCTAGTATTAAACAATATATATTTGAGATTAAATATCTGATTGTTTGTATAGAAAAGGCTTCGAAACAACTAACTCTAACGTTAAAACATTTAGGGATTCTCATTAAAACTCCAACAGAAGTAACCCAAGGTAAAAAACACGGAAAATACGCGGACGAGATCGCGGGGCGTCTGCTACTTACAATATAAAAGAAAAATGATGTCTGTGTAAGCCTAAGCAACAATTTTGACGACGCGCCTGAGCGATAATTATTATTGCCGAGGCGAGGGGGAGATTTGAAAAAAAAAAATGACGCTAATCCGCCATAATGCTTATTACTTTTTTTTTAAAGGGCAGTGTGTTTGCATTTTCTTGTGATTCTCTCATAATAAGAAGGAGGGGGAATTACGGGCTTTGACGGAGCCGAAGGTAATGTTTGGAACAAAGAATTCATAATACTATTACGTGGGTTTTACCTAAAGAACTTTGTAGTACGGTAAAACAGGTTTTTGTGATCTTTAATTTAACTAATCCTCGGCTTGCAGACTATTAAATATCAGACAACAATAGAATGAAGCCGGGTATAAATATTTTTTACAGATAATTTAAGAAGAAAAGGTATGAAATTGTCGTTTATAAAACTGGGTGGAACGTACATTACATTACCATTATTATGAACATCTAGACAAATAATAATCATCATCCGCATATCGTTTACTGCGGGACGAAAGCCTTCCCGAATGATTTCCATGAGCATTTGGGGAGAAATATAATGTGGTGACGGCAAATAGAATACATGTGTCACCACCCCAGCTAAACTTTTCCCGTCGTGCGAGGCGACCGAGGGTACTCTTCAGAGGACGGGGAGCAGCTTTTAGTGAGTTAAACGCCTGCCAAGCGTGGCGATTATTGACATTTCCCCTCAAATTATGAAATAATAATGTAGATAATTTTGTATTGAGACTAAAATAAATATAAATAAATTAAAACATTTCACGCATTTTAATCCCAAAGCGGAATAGGCAGAGGCTAAAGCAAATGCCCACGGTTCACCAAGCGTATTTAACCCAACGTAACGGGGGGTGAGCCCATCGCAGTTATTAAGACTAACTCCCCTATTAATAAAACGTTCACTAGCAAATATATTTGTGTCAATGTAGATTGTACTAGTTTTAATTTAGTACAAAAAAACCAGAGACGGTATGGACAGTACTGCAATAATACCTGTCACTTACTTCATTAAGTCGAAAACGTACAAGTGCTATCATATTTCTCTACAAAATATTACAAAACCTGAAAAAATTACTGATTTTAGGGTTTTTCACGAGTACAAAGTTACTCAGACGTAACGACGGCGGAAAACATTTGTGTGTCAAGATATGGTTTACAATGCCAAGCTCTCTCATAAGTGTGCCACATCTGTGAAGTCTCGACTTTGTAGCTGTTGAAAGTTTGGGAACCTATATACACATGATACAAACATTGTAATAAAAAAATTGCACCCAATTCGAAGGAAGTCGAGTCTTGTTTTGATGGATAATGCCTCCATATTATTATTACAATAAAAAAAGTTGTGTGGTTTTACGAAACCACGGTAAAAGTGAAACTTTTTTTCATATTATAAATATTTAACTAAACATTTTTGGAATAATATTCCATTAATGGTATAAAAAACGTCTTATCAATCTTCATTTTATACTTGGAAAATTGGAATGATAATAGATAAAAGTGGGATCATTTAGATTATACACACATATTTAACAACTGAAAACAATATTTTTATCGTTGAGTTATTTTGATACTATACGGTCAGCTGTATAGACGCCGCCATATTGGTTTTGGCTGCTCTGATGAGCGCCTTTCACTTTATTCCTACTCCGCGGCCGACCGTCACGCGACATGCAACACACAGACGAAAAAGTTTGGGACGATGTAATAAAAGTTTCACTTTAAAACTATGAAGAAAGAACCTCGACCAAGGAAGGGCGAAATAGAGAAGTGGCAAGAAATGTAATATTCAGAAGAAAAAGATACTCGGGCCATTACTACTTCAGAAAAAGAAACATTACATATGTTTCTATAAACCATTTAAAAAAAGTACGGGCATAGCCCTGAGATTCTGACTTGCACCAGATCAAACTAAACTTGAAATCCAAAACTGACGTTAGGATTAAAAAGAAAAAAAGAGTGTAAGAGTAAGAAAAAGTATTTTCTTATTATTGGGTGTTGTTGGATCCAAAGTGTCGGTCACAAGTACATTAAATTCCATACATTTTCGTAGACATATTGAAGGTGCTGCGCGGGTGCTATGCGGAATGCACAAGTTATGTTTGGTCTCAGGGCATAGCTAACGGTTTCACATATCATCATCATCATTATCATCAGCCCATATTATAATAAAAAGCCCACATATATTATAATAAAATGATAACTATGACCAGTTTTTTATTTGATCATTTATCGTTATAAATGCATGGTAAGTATGTTTTTTTAAGTAGCCTCACCATTTTCATCAGTCTAACCCTCCTTAATCGAAAAACTCGTCAAATATTTGCATCCCATAACTCCACAGTCGAACGCCCCAACTCTTGACGCAATCAAACCAATTAGAACGCGGCCCGTCATTAGAAATTTACACTGAATAACCACCAAGTATTTCTACCCTCGTAAATCGCTTTTTTCACCTAACACCCCAAAGCTATGGAAGTTGTACGACACCGCGGTTCAATTAACGCTGGTTAGCTCGGGCATGTCTCTGAAAGTATTGTACAAAGAAACTGGGGCACGCATCTAGTAACTGGTTTATAGATGAGATACAGTACAGAAGTGACATTTGGATTACCATATCATATAATATTTTAGGCTACCGGAATAAGAAAACGCTTTGCGGTAAGGTTGCGTTTTGCAATTTTATAGTAGTGAATTTTACATTTTTGTGATGCACAGTGTACAATATCATCATGACACCACATGACGTCCACTGCTGGACGAGGGCCTCTCCCAATTATTTCTAAGATCAGTTGGGGGGAAATAACAATAATCGCCACGCTAAAGGCGGGTTGGTGATCGCTATAATGTTAGGGTTTAATTCACACAGAGCGCTATTAGCCGTCCTCTGAAGCCTCGTACAGACTCCTATGACGGGAAAAAGTTGGGCTGGGTTGAAGACATATGAATTCTATTCGCCGTCACCACACTGCTTAGAGTGTACAATATAAAAAAGTATACTTCAATCATTCGGGGGCAAGTCCCGCAAGTCCACTTAATGACAATAAAACTTCTATGTCCATGAAAGTGATAAGATAAGTATGTGTAGGTACTTAGTATGCAGGTATGAGTTATGACTCTAAATGCGCAGTATATTCTGAAGGTCTCCAATTCGCTGGTATATAGGTAATTAGGTACCTAATGAACAATTAGTGTGCTCCGCCGTAGACCACATCGCTACTTAACGTCGGGCAGGATGGTGGTCAAACGTTTGTTCTTTGTGTTAAAAAAAGAGATAAGTGTTGTAGCGCGGTCACTGTCAGTTTTACTCAGTTTTTTTTTATTTTTTCTTTACCCAGATGTAAATGTTGCATAGAAAATCAAATTCGTTTAATAAGTAACATAAACGACCAGTGTTATTTGTATTTGTACCATATATTATTTTTTGATGCGGGAAACCAAGTGGCGTGATTTCGAGAGGTCTATATCCAGCAGTGGTTAATTATGGGCTGATGATGATGATAATATTTTTGGCACTATATTTATATATGTTTTTATGTAAGACTTTCTAGTACAGGTGACCATACTATAATCTATGTCAATGAATGTGCTTACACTATGTACAGAGAGGGGTGCGTACAGAACTGAGTGTGCATTGCGTATGCAGTGCGACAAAGATTCATTTAAACCTAGCCTTGAATGGGATAAGAGGAGTTGAGTGAGCCCTCATACTTCATCGAAAAGTCTCTATTTAAAGCTACGAGAGGACATTAAGTTATTATATAAATTTACTTTTTCCTCAAATAAGTCATGCCTTATATAAAATTTTGCCTATTTTATTTTCTTTAAAAAACGTTTTGTTTTTCAAGAAAGTTCTGAACGTATTTTAATTAAACATTACAATGAAACAGGCAGCTCATTCATCGGAGTAACAATTAGCCTATATTTTACATAGAAATTCCCATGGGAACGTAATAAAACTATAGCAGGTCAAGAAAGACATGACAGAACAAATACGCTCTCTGGCTGTTATGTCATATTTCGTGCTACTCAGCTTATTTCAGTAAATACAACAAGACTTTAAGATTTTCTCTTGGATTTCCTATTCTAATGACATGAATCTAACTACGTGGTTTTGCTGGAAGAATTTCAGTATAAGAAAATGACCAAATACAATAACTACGGTTATAAGGGTGTGGGATAAGGGCAGGAAAATGATAACTATGATGGACCCTAAATAGCATTCGCTTTTGTACATTTTTTTCTAGAAAATTGGTGTAATCCCCCTGCAGAAACTTACTTTGGTATGCCTTAAGATACCTTCAGGTATTCCTTAAGGTTCAAAGTAAGTTTAGACTAAGTGGGAATATATATTTCCCTTAGTTGTATTAAGGGTTATAATATGTGTTGTCAGTTGTTTTTAGGGGCATTGTGCTAACAGGCAGGTACAACTACTCAATATGAAAAAAAACTATTCAAGCTACAGTATTATTATAAAAAACAATGTAAGCAGAGTATTATTTTACATTATTCCATATGACTGTTTTGTTTAATTAAAATGTTCAATCTCCTCCATAGGAGCGCGTTTCCCGGTAAATAGTGACCGGACATGTCCTGGTATTTATAATTGGAAGCCGGTATTTCAGTTACCGGCGCCGGATCAAGAGTGGACGTGATCTGGTTTACGTAGCGTAGGATAAGCGTATTTGCTCGAAAAAGTGTTCCCGATTGATTGCGTGTAAAAGCTTCGTGGAATTAATGAACAGCACAGAGGAAAATTGATAATACTATTACCTACTAGTTTGACGTTTATTTACTCTATTTTTATTTGAACAGATTCAAAAATATGTTAAATTTGCGTAGTGTTAAATATTTTATCACGTAAGTGATACTGAAGACACAGTGTTAATAAAGATCATCAAACCTACGTTGAAGCCGCATCATTATAAAGTTTCATTGAAATTCGTTCAGTAGTTATTGCGTGAAAGAGTAACAAACATCCGTTAAAACTTTCGCGTTTATAGTTTAAGGAATATATCGTTTCACTATTAGCAATTGGCATAATAAACATAAGGTAATGGTCGGAAAATGTTTGTTTGATTTGAGGTAGGCAGTTCGCTGGCTTAACTACCCTTGTGAGCAAAACTTCCGGGTCGCACATAATTTTGTGTACCCAACACATCTCTAAATATCTCGCAATCGAGTAGAGCTAGCTGAGTGACAGTAAAACAGCGAAGAACAAAAGTCATAAAGTATTGTTTTCTTGTGTTAAATATGACTACTTTCAGAATTATTTAATTTATTGAAGTTTTATACAAGGTCAAAGGACATGGCTAAATGGCAGTATGGACGTCTGCCCTGTTAATGTATAAATATTGTGTATATTAATATGTTAAGCCCAGCATCTGTATTTCCTTATATCGTTTGAATGAGAAGTCTAGAACTTTTGATTTAGTTAGGATGCATAAAATAAAATCCCTATCTGTCGCCATTTGCAAAACTGTCACAGCACGATTGCTTTTGAAAATAACAAGACGGTCGAGTACAGAAAGGTTTCTACCGACCTTTTCAATTACTTAACTACGAGGTGATAAGTGGAATTAAATATTATCCTTTAAGATTTATCATTATCTTATCGTCAGGTCACAACTTTCTAAATCTATACTACGACGGCCATACTAAATCTACATATATGAATTACCACCATTAGAATATGCAAAATATCACAGCAAGTAGGTGTATCTTTGTACTTACCTATCTGGCCTTAGAGGGTAGTTTATTAAACAATAGAAATGTTCGCCAAACTCAAGAAAGAAAACAAATAAATTCCTCCCGTCCATGTAACCAAACAACTTTCCCCGAATAATCCTATGTCAAAAACGAAAAAACTTGTCATATAGTGGCACTCACCTGGTCGGTAAGTTTGTATCATCGTTAGTCCATATTTGTCCACTGCTGGACTTAGGCGTAGTAAGGTTGTATGATGAGGTGAAATTTCTTCACGTATACTTCACGCCTTTTAATCCCAAAGCGGGGTAGTCAGAGGCACTTGCTAAAGCAAATGCCCACGGTTCACCAAGCGTATTTAACCCAACGTGACAGGAGGTGAGCCCATCGCTGTTATAGGGTTTACACTTTGTGGTGTGCGGGTTTCATCACGATGTTGTCCTTCACCGTGCGAGCATTGCGTTGCGTGAAAAGCAGTCCCATTGGTATACGTCCAGAAGCAGGACTCGAACCCGAGACCTCCCGGTTACAAGTCAAGGACCCGACCAACTGAACCACATGCGCTCTTTTTGACGTGACAAGGTTTAATAACTCGATACAACGGAATGCGTGCACGAAAAATATGACGTAATTGTCCCGTTCCGCAAGCGAGTGTACTACTACTACTGCAATGTTTGACGTTGTCAAAATGCCGTATGTAACCCGACTTCACTACAGACTGCATTGCAGTGCAGACAAACATTTTTTAGTTTTTAGCATAGGGTTTTACTAACATTTGAAATTTGACTTTGCATAAAACTTCAATAAATTACATACTTGGGGAAATTTATTTGGTATCTTCGACTGAGTGACTTTATCGAATTTCGTCGACGTTTTTGATTGAACTTTGTATATGGCCCGGAATTATTGCTCACAAGTGTGGTATTGGTATTACATAATATAGGCAAATAATCAAAATTATGTAATGAAACATTTGCAAGTAGTGTTAATTAAATTTTACGTTGCATTTACTGAGTATTTGACTTTGCAAATAAGGTAATTGAAGTAAATATGGACGCGGGAATACGATGCTTTTACGTGCATTTCGTATTTTGTGCTTGTACATTTGGAAATTTGGTGCATGAATTAGTAATGGTCATAACCATCATGAGTAAACTATACAGGGTGACCGGTAACAATGTAATTCCTTTTAAGGTGTGAAAGTATAGCTTATTTGCAGGCTAAATGGTGATGGAGACCGTATTTGACTCTTTTTATTTTTAAGATATTGACGATTTTGAGATTTGAAGAAGAAACCTTAACCCTTATTTTTTGCAATTTATAATCAAATATGTAAATCAGAATAATGAGCAACTCAAAATCCAATACAATGAACAAAACACAAAAAATATAGTCGGTTATGGGAGATCAAATTGTAAAAAATATTTTATGTGAATTTGAACCCCCTTGTAGTTGTTGATTATTGTGGTTTCCACATTTCGTTATCAGTTGCAAAAATATAAAGGGTCAAGTATTTTTTTTGACGATACCTGATTAATTCATCACTGACCTATCAACACCCTTTTTTTAATGTGGGGGGATCCTCATGGACACCCCGCGGTCATGGGGACATCGAACGAGATAGTGCCGGACTCTTACCGACTAAACCCCCACGATGACCTCCGTGTCGCGAGCAGAGCGGGTCAGGACCTGCCCAAGCGATCTGTCCGGCACTCAGACTCCGGCTCGGGGCAGACGGTGGCGTGTCTGCCCCAGCGTCCGCAATCGCTGACGGCTGTTACCAGGTCATAGGGTAACCGCCGCCCTTCTCGGGTCCGTTCAAGCAGGTGCCAAGGACCCCACTCGGACACCCACGACCCCAAGGACACTTTTTAGGACGCCTTATATGCCAGGCAGTGGATACCGTAGTCCTATTCTTGTCTAAACGCCCGGAACTACAGGGCCCGAATTATCAACACCCAGCCCAAACCCTTGACCCTAGTAAGCTGAAATATTGCATAGGAGTTTTTTTTATGTTGACGTGAGATAACAAAGGATTTGTTTCAATTCATCACAAAGGGGTAAAAAGGGGAGTAGAAGTTGATGCGAGACAAACGTTAATTTTGAAGTTATGGTTATAAAACTTGGTAGTAGTATTTTTTTTATTGAACGCGAACTGCGCGAATGGAATCGCAGGGCGTCCACTAGTTAAAAATATAGCAAATTATATGCCGAAGTCAAGTAATAATCCTATTAATGTTATAGGTAAATGAGAATGTTTGGCCCGCAAAAACTACAAAACTGATTTCTATGAAACTTTACAATAATTTAGATTTGACACCATTGACGGGCCTTATTACGACCAACTCTAATAAGGCATGATTTTTTCATTTTTTTTTTATTTAGTTTGCTTTTTTCTCAAAAGATGACGGTGTTCTATGTCTATCATCAATCAAACCCTCTATGAATGAAATTTCTTGCAACGACCTCAATTAATAATTATGATTGACATTCACATTCCAGATCAGTATTCTGATTGACAGTGGACACATAACTAGTAGTGACCTCTATTTCTATGTAATATAGGAAAATTAGTTTAAAAACGCCTGATGGGTATTGCTATAAATTGTGACTAAAACTTAAAAAACGTCCAACCGTGAAAGTTGACACATATAATACATAGACTATACAACATTCTGTATATATCAAATCACCCTGTGTATATACTGTACAAATGAAAAAAAAATATCGTCTCTATACAAAATAGAAATTTTTTTGCCTCCGGCGATTACATTTCGTGTGAAGTTATTTTATTTTCCACGTCATAGTAAAAGTTGTTCATATTGACAAGCCCAACAACGCTTCTAGGACCATTGTGCGGGGTCCTTTTACACGCAGTATACGTACATACGTAGATTGGACAATTACACTAGACCAATGATTGCCCGGGCGTTAGCAACAGGAACAATACCTCTCTAAACTGCAAAGCGCGCTAAATACAGGTCTTATATGTAAATTGCAAAAGACAATTGTTTGGACAGCTCCCATTCTGGCCATATTAGACCAGTCACCATTACAAGCTGAACTTAAGTCTTTTGTAATTCCCGAAGCAAATGTTACGATTTTCGCGCCATTCCGTGTCAATGGCGTAATCAAAATGGCGGTCGATAAATAGGAAACAGTACAACGAGATGGCGGGAATTTCGTAACTATACTATAGCTTTTGATAGTTATTTTGTATGTTTATTAACTTAATTTTAAGAATGTCGTCAGTAAATTGTTTGTGGTGTCAGTAAAATTTATCGAGGGTATTTCCAGAGGTCACCTTTTTAAACTCGAACTATGATAGGTACTCATTGTTTAAATAGTGTAAATAAAAACACCACCCTCGCGACACTGGTATTTTGGGTGATAAAGTAAACTGCAACGTCAGCTTGACTTGATTTTATTTTAGATCACAATTTCAGCATAAATACAACAGCCTTTGTTTCTTATTCAAAAATCCGCCGCAGAATGCCCGCCCAGCCGAGTGACCATCCTTTTTATTTTCCACCGTCAACCCCCCACCGCCTAGTTTTCCGGTGTTGCCATGCCCATCATTTTAAAATGGCCCTTTTTTTAATAATGAATCTAAGTTTTGATTCGTAATAGCAATTGAAGCTTACACTCGACCATCCTGGCGACGTGTATGTCCCCATACACGATACTAACAAGTATTAAGCTTACACTCGGCTGAGTAGGCTATTTAGAAGTTATTGCTTAGTAATTAACAAAATAGTTTTTGGTAGGCAGTAAGTAAATGGCCAGCAAACAATAGTAACAATATTATGTCCTTATAATAAATTCACATTTCTTACATTAGGTATATTCAATTATGAATTAACTGTATAATTTTAACACAATGTTACATATGATTATTTATTATCTTACTAAGATTAGTAGGTATAAACAATGTATAAAAGGATAGGTTCATACAAACATTAATATTTAGCATGTAAGAAAAGTTTTACAGGTTAACTTGATAATTTAAAGAAAATACATAATAAGTATAATACTAATACAATAATATTTTAATATCAACTAGGTGCAACTAATTTAAATAATTTTAAAAGGTAGGTTTATTTATACACTTAGATTTATGCAAATAGGTATATTGTAGCAAGTATAATCAGTTACACATAGGTATTTAGCTTTGATAATGTATGCAAGGAAAATGAATTAAACATTTCTTTTAATTATTTCATTCGATAATAAGTAGTAAATAAACATTGAATAATGTGTAGGATGAATTCGATAACAAAATAAATTAGTAGGTACACAACATAATAGCATAATATATAGTTTAATATACTTAACACATAGTGTAATATATAGGTTTTATGCAAGACAACAAAACACAATATTCCTACAGCTCTGTCTTAGCGAAACATTTATAACCAAACATCGTTAATCTAATTTGCAACATCAGCATCATAATCCAAAATCATATTTATTATAGATAGTATCTTTTGATAAGCATCCAATCCAATCGCTTAAACAATCCATCCATAGGTGTATACAAAAGTATTTCCATAATACTTAGGTATAACCAACCAACCAATAATATAGGTATCAAATCCTCTCAATTTGCCTTAATCCCATAAGGACTTTTAACCATTCCAATAACCAACAAGGAGAAGCAGGTCAAGTCACGACTCCAATCCATTGCGCGCTTGACCTGCAAAGGTGTATACAAAAGTATTTCCATAATACTTAGGTATAACCAACCAACCAATAATATAGGTATCAAATCCTCTCAATTTGCCTTAATCCCATAAGGACTTTTAACCATTCCAATAACCAACAAGGAGAAGCAGGTCAAGTCACGGCTCCAATCCATTGCGCGCTTGACCTGCAACAATAGAAAACATTTTGTACATAAATGTGCACTTAACAGAGGTTCATTCACAAAACTTCTTATATCTTTTTACTCTGAAACATCTCCGTCACAACTTTTCTCCTCGTTATCAGAACCGTCACAGAGCTCCAGAGAGGCCAAATGTATCCATGGATGCATTCGGTCTGCGGCTACTGTAGTTTTCCGCTTATTCCTCATTCCCTCGAATCCTGCAATTGGAGCTACTTTGTACCTATCCTTACCAATGACTTTTACTACCCTATAAGGCCCTTCGTAGGTTGGCATCAGCTTTGTACTTTTTCCTTCATTCTGAAAGGCCGTTTTAAGTATTTTGACTAGATCTCCAACATCATATATTCGCGCGGGCTTCCTACCCTTATCATAATTACGTTTCTGAATTTCCTGTGCCCTATCTATATTATTCTTTACTTCTAACCGCAAATAATTCAAATCAGTCCCTTCACATGTTCCTTCTGTAATATCGTTCAACGTAGGCTTAAGTTCAC
>SJJU01008607.1:0-11228 GCA_012932125.1 Conopomorpha cramerella | reverse complement strand
TTTACCGATGTTAAAACATAACACAACACGAAATAATGTATGATATCGTAAAATGACCTCACTACTTTCGTTCCTAAACTTCAAATTCCTCGTCTAAGTCGAGTCGGAAGACCGGAACCGCACCGGTCTTGTTGAAGGATACAAGAATGAAGGATTATGCCCATGTACGCGTTTCAATATGTTATTAGGGAGTGTAAAAAAGCCCAGTTTTGCTCAATAGGCCATTGTCCCGCGGCTGCTCGGTGTTATGCGGCCCTGTTCATCCTCCGACAAGATATTTCATGCCCACTGATTATTCGACGCTTCCGTGTTACAAGTTGAAAATAAAATGTGGATTTTTACAGATGCTTTAGAAATGTAGAAATGTTTTCTCGCGCGATAGAGGTTGTACTGAAGTGTAAATTACAAATGCATGAATAAAAACGAATGTAAAGTCTCACTGTTTCGTCGTAGAATTGTTGTGACTGGAATACCGAGTTGTTTCTTTTTAATACAGTTAAATGTACTTACAACACTCTAACAACTCTAAATGTTATATCATTTTTTAATGAAACGCGCACAGACATTATAACTCAATATTAACTTCGTCGTTTTCTTCTTCGTCTATTTTCTTCGCGTGAAGCACGGCACACAGTATAATACTCATGTCCTATTGTTATTTTATTTGTTGTTATGTTTCATTGTGTATCTCGTGTTTCATGTGAACTAAATACATGTCTATCTATCTATATTGTTCATCGGGTATATAGTGCGCGAATATAATCAAAGACAAGCTCGAGCTTACCTTTGTTATATTACTCGACGTTTCGACGCAGTTGCAGTCCTCCACTCGTGACCACGACGCATGTAACTGCGTTGAAACGTCGTGTAAAATAACAAAGGTAAGCTCGAGCTTGTCTTTGATTATATTCGCGCCTATGTACCCGGTGAACAATATTGATAGTTCTAAATGTTATGTTTCTAGGTTATACCTAACTCTGCCTAATCGTGCTACTTATTTTGCATGCGAATAGTACCAACTTGAATTGACTTGCCGGAGATTGGCGTCTTCAAATCACTGGGTAACCGATACGTAATAGGCAAGCGAGCTCCACGGTAGATCTCATTACTGCAACACCGAGAAAGAAGAAATGACAAGATATACCAGACACTGCGATTGGTTGAAAAAAGCTAATTCGCACGATGTGTGACATAGCAGCCAATCACAGCGCGTATTTGTTCTATGTCATGTCTTTCTTGACGCCCTTGCTAGGCCTGCTGGCATCGAATCGAACCCACGACCCTACAGAATAAAGGCAGACATGCGGACCACTTCACCAACGGGCCCGTCAAATCTTTGTAGCTATAAGTAAGTATGTAGATGTTTAATGTAATGAAATAGGTATTCAATAAAATAATAAATTACCAAACAATCCAAATACACACATCAAACATGTCTAGGGATCAAGTACATTTTAGAAGATTGCAATCAAGAATATATTTTACAAAAACTGAATTACTTCATAATTTATTCAAAATGTGGTGATAAAGTCATTGATACAGGCATGATCAATCCAGAAGATTAGATTTGATTTAAATAAATTAGATTTCTTTTTAGAGCTAAAAATGTTCTTGATCCCTAGACACTTTTCATGTGTGTATACTTCGTCGTCCTTCCATTCACTTCCCACGAGGAAGTTAATCAGGCACGCTTCATTGG
Source organism: Conopomorpha cramerella (assembly GCA_012932125.1). Taxonomy (NCBI): domain Eukaryota; kingdom Metazoa; phylum Arthropoda; class Insecta; order Lepidoptera; family Gracillariidae; genus Conopomorpha; species Conopomorpha cramerella. Next base: position 9,529 of record SJJU01008607.1, on the reverse strand, counting down.
TCGATGGCTTCCGTCCACGCGTCCACCGGTTCGTGCCAACCTACCCTCACTTAATAGCGATCGAACACGATTACTCTGCCATCTCCATAATCTCTACTCTTTTGAAGGTAAAGTAAAAAAGTAAAGAGAGAGAGTTGGTCGGATACTCGACTTGCAATCGGGAGGTTGCGGGTTTGAAGTGTACCAAAGAGACTCTTTTTCAGAGCATAAGTATTTAAGCAATACGCTCATACGGTGAAGGAAAAAATACCTCATAAGATGTGGTAACAAGTGGCGTGCACTGGCTTTTACGACAAGGTAGACAGTAATCCCCAAAGATTGACACCTATAGTATAGGTAACTTGTCTTGACACTGCCTACCTTAGTATTTTGACTACCCAACCTAATAATAGAGTTATTGCTAGATCTTTTTTTGTTGTACTCACGACAGAGCCTAACGAAGACCCTCTGTTTTGTGGGTGAGTAGATAGGTAGGTACCTATATTACGTAAAGACAAGTTACCTATACACATATGTCAATCTGTGGGTATTACTTGTCATAAGAGCGGGTGCACGCCACTGGTGTTGTGGTTTAACTTACAGCCGGAAACATATCACAAAGGCGTACAATTGGAGAGGCCTATGTCCAGCAGTGGATAAGTTTGGGCTGATGATGATGATGATGAACTTTTACTGCACTATAATGCTCCACTTTTACTTTAATAGGCTCATAACTACTTAATTACTTTTTCAAAGCATCAACTCAACACATGGCATACAAACTGATTGCCGCGGGCGCGTTCGCTATGTTAGCTCATCTAATATCTACAAATATTGACTCATTACCTCTGCCGCCCTCCACATGCATGTTGCAAACTGAATGTTTGTATGTATACCGTTTTTAGTGGGGTGATGGTATGTTAATAATTTCTTGTGTTGATTTTAGATACATCAAAAGTGTCTAGCTAGGGATCGAGAACATTTTTAGCTCTAAAAAAATCTAATTTATTTAAATCGAATCTAATCTTATGGATTGGTCTCCTACCTAATTCCCCATGCCTGTATCAATGACTTATCACCACATTTTGAATTTTGAATGAATTCAGTGTTTGTAAAATATATTCTTGATTGCAATCTTCTAAAATGTACTTGATCTCTAGACACTTTTGATGTGTGTACATTGCATAGTATTGCAGAGTTCCTAAATCATTTGTCACATTGAAATGAACCAATAAAAAAAATAAGCGACTTTAAAATAGAAGGTTATTCCATTCAACCACATACCATTTTATAAGTTGGTTCGCGGATTACTTAAGTGATTTCTCATAACTTACTTCATGCCTAAGTTGAACAAATAGTACGACGCCTCTTGTATAGTTAATACCCATTTGGGTAACATCCGGTTCCTGTAATGTCCAATATCGGGGTGCTTACCTCGCGATTGCCCCAATTAATTGTCTAGAGATTTAATCAATGGTTAAACGCAGCTTCCTGATTGCCTCGCTGTTAAGGGGTAGACACTTTTTTATATAAACTAATTTAGTTTACATTTTTAACGTCTTTCCCGGCTAATGTTGTTTTTCTAAAATACATTATTAAAAGTGTTGCCCTGCTGTTATTACGTATGTATTTTAAATAGAAACCTTCCCTAAGCCCTGGCGATTTTAAAAGATGCCAGCTTCTTCCCGGTTTTGTTGGCCAATAAAGAAGGTAATTCGAACCGGGGACGTTTACTTTTGTTTTTTAAATCATAAATGACTTTCATCAAGCTTTGTGTTATACTACTGTATATCTGTATGTAATAGCACTTGTAACGATGAATAAAAATAAAGGATACAGAATTGAGGTACCGAGGTATATCTTATACATCTTGATATATAAAAATCCAGTGTCATGATGTTTGTTCCCAATGAAATCTTCACCTTGGTGAAGCTACCTACCGATATTCACAAAAGTTGGCATTATTATGTAATTTCGTCCAATTTGAGAGATAGGATAGTTTATATTTCTTGACATCCAGAGCTGGGCACAGGCCACCCTGGAGGTTATACTAATTTGATATTCATATTGATAGTTAAGACAGGACAACGTCTGTCGAGTCCACTATAGCAAAAAAAAGAAGCAGGAAAAGCAACAAAGGATTGGTGTAGGTAATAACTCTATGCATTAAAGGAAACAGCCACAGAATCAAAACCAGTTGCATAGTTTTAAAGATCACAGGGACAGACAGTGGGAGACGACTTTGTTTTATACCATGTATTGATTGACGTTATGTGCAATGCGACGCGGTTTGACCCACGGTATCTCTGATATCGGACGATGACAAACGAGGCAGTTAGGAATTTGTGCCGCTCGCTCGATTTAGCGTTTCACTTTCAATTAAGCTAAATGTTAGCAAATATCGCAATAATGGACAGTGAAACTATATTATAATAGGTTTTCTGTATATCATCTCTACACATACAATTCGCGTAAGTAATAGAGACATAAACTCACGTGCATGTGATATTCATCTAACGAGATTAGTCAAACGAAAGACAAACAATAGGTTAGAACATCAGCCCCGCTAGGTTTAGTCCTCCGAATTCGCCTGTGGTGCTCTCTCAAAAGACAATTTGTGCCTCGTTTGTAATAATGCTGTCTTCCACTATTTAGATTAGGGAAGCAAAAAATCATATGTATGCATTGCAACGAGAGAGAGAGAGAGAGAGAGAGCAATGCAAAGCATATATCTCGACATCAGAAGCATAACGTTGGATGTGTCATTATAAAAATATAACACATCCGACCTTATGCTTCTGATATCGAGATATATATTTCCTCTTATTTCTATACCGTCTTTAGCTGAATTTCTATGTGGGATCCATGACAGAAAACTAACACATAAATTGTGATATCAATACATAGTATAAAACAAAGTCGCCTCCCGCTGTCTGTCCCTATGTTTTCTTAGAACTTTAAAACTACGCAACGGATTCTCATGTGGTTTTCTTTACTAGACAGGATGTTTCTTGAGCTTCCTCAACTTGTGTTTCTCTGCGAAGATATAGGTATGCATATATTCGCAGAGAAACACTTTTAATAATGCATATTGGCAAAACAACGTTTGCCGTGTCAGCTACACACATCAAAAGTGTCTAGGGATCAAGTACATTTTAGAAAATTGCAATCAAGAATATATTTTACAAAAACTGAATTCATTCATAATTTTTTCAAAATGTGGTGATAAGTCATTGATACAGGCATGGGGAATTAGGTAGGAGACCAATCCAGAAGATTAGATTCGATTTAAATAAATTATATTTTTTTAGAGCTAAAATTGTTCTTGATCCCTAGACACTTTTGATGTGTGTAGTTAAAAAATAAAACTTTTTGGAACTAAATGCCAACTAGGTATTTTGTAAACGAGGTATTCCTGTTAAGACTGCACAATTCGGCAGTCGTGAAGGCCAGGCTACCCCTTAACCCGCCCTCGATAGGTCACGTGTCAGGTGATTGCGCGTTAGATTCGCGGGCGCATGTCCTGTTATTTGACCGTTTTACTGTTACGTCGCGTGCGCCACGGAGGGTAGAGGGGCAAAGGAGGGGGGTAGATAGATAGATAGACACTCTCAGGTAACGTCGTACACATCACCGTATAAAGTGTCGTGTTACCGGTGCATAAAGTTGAAATTCCACTGTACTAGAGATACCTAAGTAGCCGAGTCGTAGCGAGCAAAATCGAGGGGGCCGCTGTTATTATCAGCGTAGGTACTGCAATCATACTGCTACACTTATGATTTTATTAACTTCCTGGTTAATGGGGCGTGAATTGATGAACTGCGTAGCCGGTTAGTACCTGCATATCTGCCTATAGGGATATTGCAGTTCAGTAGTGGATGGGTTTATTGGATTATGTTTTAAAGACAGATAGGAAGTTTTCATTTGCACAAATCGCGTTTAGAAATACTGCGGATATTTGTAAATGTTTGGAAACTAAGACATTTTCACAGAATGTATATAGTAGATAAACCTAACCTTCTGGGAAAAAAAATACACTTCACGCCTTTAATCCCAAAGCGGGGTAGGCAGAGGAAATAATAATAAACAGGTAAATAACAAAGTACAAATGAAAAACAATATAGCAGTTACACAACAAAATAATATAGAACAAGTTTACAGAAATGTATGTTTATTATTTTACACAAACAATAGGCTAAAGTAGTCATTCTGACATGTGTCAGATCTAGGATGTCCTAGAGCTAGGTTAGTGAATAACCTGTATTAAGGAGTGTCAGACTAAACGAGCTTACAGTTTTCGTACACAACAAGGAAATTTACAAAAATAAGGAGAACATAAATAAATACAAATACAAATAATTTATTGCGTTCAAATTCGTTCGCGTTGTTAACATTGGGTGTTACAAAGACATAATAAAAGTGTCGTACCCTTTCATTTGTTACCCCACTTGGACATATTTATTCAAGTTAAATTTTTCATCCCCACTTTCAACCCTCATAACTTTTGAGTGGGTGAACAGATATCGGTCAAATATAGCTAAGAACACTCTCGATTAAGTCACCTTTAAAATGAAAATACTAAATCAAAACTGGTTCTTTCGCTTAGGAGCTACGACGTTCGTACGGCGAAGAACAACATCGTAATGAAACCCGCACACCACAAGGTGTGTGAACCCTATAACGGCGATGGACTTACCCCCTGTCACGTTGGGTCAAATACGCTTGGTAAATCGAGGGTATTTGCTTATCAAGTATCTCTGCCTACTTTAGAATTGAATACAAAATTAAATAGAAGCACGGCACACGAGTAGCTATTTACTTATTCTACTGTAAAATCGACCACCTATTTCTTGTCTGTTGGTTTTATTTTATTTTGTTATTATTATTATTTTGTTTCTATGTGCTTTCATGTGATCTAAATTAATGTTTTATCTATCTATCTAAATAGCGTGAAGTGTATTTGTTATTTTTATATTAGGTCGAAGCTCATTTTTAGAAGTCGCTCAAAAAACGGCCCGGGCCCAATAATCACAGGAAATCTCTCCACATGAAGCTCGTAATAAACGTGGAAGGCATATTTCATGATACACTCACATACAAAACACATCAGAGAACATCCAATGCTGTACGTGTCCATTGGCCCGCGAAATAGGATTACCTAGGCATGAATATAACATGTAGGTAGGTACAAACAGCTAGTGGGTTGTTGATGCACTGAAAATACGAGCCGTACCAAACGATTTTTTTTTCCTGGTGATTTTTTCTAGACGTAAAGTGCAATTTTCTTTTGCACTGTTTTCGGCGCACATATCGTTGGTATTTCGGGGCTTTGAACTATTGAATGTATCTGAGCAGAAAAACGCATGCTTATACACTGGCGAGCAAATCGCCCTCCGCTGTCTGTCCCTATGTTTGCTTAGATCTTTCAAATAACGCAACGGACTTTCATGCGTATAATAGCAGAGAAACACTGCTAATCAATACATAGGTAGTATAAAACAAAGTCGCCTCACGCTGTCTGTCCCTATGTTTGCTTAGATCTTTCAAACACCGCAACGGACTTTCATGCGGTTTTCTTTAGGTACTAGATAGAGTGATTCTTAAGAAAGGTTTATATGTATAATTCATGCGTATAATAGCAAAGAAACACTGTTAATAATGTATATTGGCAAAACAACGTTTGCCGAGTCAACTAGTATAACTATAAATGTAGTAGTTTGTTAACCGACTTCAAAAAAGGAGGAGGTTAAATAAAAAAATACAGACGTATTGAGGTCTTATGTTTGTTACTTTCGCCTGGGTATATTTGAAAGCTGGTGCTTCCCCTTTGGTCCCATATATACCTCTATTTGGTTCAGTTCCGACAATGGCATCCATAAGAAAACCAAATAATTATATGTCAAATTTTACTGTTTGAAGTCGGTTCTTTTTTCTTTATGTTATCATTTATTATTTATTTATAAGTTATTATGTGTTTATTTTATAATGTGTCTATTTTCCATCACAACCCGGGTAAAATATTTACATATATACTTTTAAATACATAGGTATATACATGCTCATCACTAAAGCATTATGTCGGCAGGGAGAGTCGAACTCGCGACCGTTCGTCCTAGAGGCAGATGCCCTGACATCTAGACCATGGCGTCTGTAAAAAAAATGGGGATTGCTCTCCGGGAGTGCAGGCAGAAGTGAAAACATGTCAATCAAATGATATATTTAAATAAATACATGTTCCGTTTAATATTCATTTATAAAATAAATATAAAAAACTCTCAATCTCGTCTTTCGCGAGAGCACGAACGAATGCCCATGCAAAGAGCGCGTATAGTATACATATATTATTGGGCCCTTACCAATAATGGCGGAATTACTATTTAGAAGATACACAAAGCTCAATTTAACTTGTCAGTTGTATATCAAATACAGAATAACCAGATCAAGTAGACCTGTAATAACATTTGTGTAAGTAAAAAGGCGTTTATTGGTAAGGGGGTAAGAATACACGCGGAGTATATCTGTGTAAAATCTCATCTGTCGCGAGAACGGCTGAAAATGTTCACCCACAAAAGTGCCCAACGCGCCATAAGAAGTTTTCACTTAAAAATAAAAGTCATGTAAGATAATCTCATGGTACGAGTAACTCGAGAGCAGGCGTTAACTACCTATACCACCGTGTTGGATATTTTTCAGTCTCAATTACGAAAATAAATTGTTTTTTCGTATGTATGAGGTAGGTATGCTTTTAATTGATAAAAATATCATTTAGTGTTTGTATCGTATCGGAAAATGATATTCCCATTTGACCTAATTTAAAATATTATGTTTGTTATTGCTTTCGCAGCGCCAGATTGCCTTATATGTATAGTAATATTAAGTACAAAAAAAGGAAATTATTGTATTTTTGTATGAATGTTTGTAAAGATTAAACTACTGGAAGTTAGAATGCTATATTCTCCCTGAATAACATAGGGAGAATATAGCAAATATAATTTATTCCGAAATTCACACGGGATCCAAATAAAACATGAGTAACACCACGAGGTACAGCTAAAATAAAAAATACACTTCACATGGGGTAGGCTGCACTTGCTGAGGTAGTAAGATATAAATATAATATACATTTCAAATATGATCGAATATACATTTGAAATCAGATGGATGTCTGAATGTATGGATGGATATTTGTCCTTCTTTCGCGCAGAAAGTGGACTGGATGGATTTCGATGAAACCTGGTAGCATTGTAGCTTAAAAACTAGAATAGCATATATGCTATAAATTTTGGGGATATGTTTTAAATTAATTACGTTTTAGTTATGTAAAAAATCTGTAGCTTGCATTATATTCCTGCGTGCGCCGGCTTAACCTGACACGATACGTTAAAACTATGTTCTAAGCAATCATAAGTTTTAAAAAGTTCTACAAAAACATCCGTGCTGGTACCTGTATAAATCCCAGAAAAGAAATGGCTAACTCCGATATCAGTGAATGAGCATAACAGGGATGCAAATATTCCAAATTGAGCAGTGAACAAATTGCACTATTCGTTGCACCATGTCGAGTGGAACGACTGGATCTCCAGAACAACAACGGTAGGAAAAAAAATTGTTAGAAGAGTACAGATCTAAATATTTTCACTTACAGATTCTTGACAGCTTACCAGCACCGCTTGTAACCAAACTACCTAGTTGCCTAAATAATCAAAGTCAAAGTCAAAATTTCTTTATTTCATCGTTATAAGTGCTATAACATAATATGTACCTACAGATATACAGTAGCACAACACAAAGGTTGATGTACGTCATTTATGACTTTAAAAATAAAAATAATCGTCCCCGGTTCGTGCGTTGCGTGTCGTACATAGGCTCTGAAAAGGAGGTAATTTGTACACGTCTGGACCACAGACACTTCCCACCTATGTGATTGAAATATGTATAGTTTTTATGTGGCAAGTAAGAGGCCATTTATTTATTTACATTAGAATAGTTTCTCGAACGTTCGAAAGGCGAGCTCGTCAATGTCTAATAACATTCAAACGATATTAAAAGTTTAAGCCGGGTATTACAGTGCGAAAATTAACCAAAAGTCACAGTTCTCGCATATTTTAGAGCGCATTCTAGGCCTACTGTACATATCCACCAGTTGGTACCTATTTAGATTAGACGGGGAATTGGGTTGTACGATGGAACTGTTATGTACATAGGTACCTACCTACTACTGTACAAACTAAGTACACGTAGTTATGTCTGATTGTACTATCACGGGTCAGTAGGGTTGTCACTGGTTTTGGGCTTAAATAATTAGAGAAAATAGAATCAACTTCAACCAGTAAAATTTGACATATTATCAGTCCAGTACCAGTCAGGGATGAATCACTTCACGCCTTTTAATCCCGAAGCGGGGTAGGCAGAGGCACTTGCTTGATAAGCAAATGCCCACGGTTCACCAAGCGTATTTAACCCAACGTGACAGGGGGTTAGTCCATCGCCGTTATAGGGTTCACACTCCTTGTGGTGTGCGGGTTTGTTTGTTTGCTTGTTCCGACCAACTGGACCACAGAAGCTGTTTAATTAGTATTAAGCCATATTTATATTAAGTATACTTAGCAGTAATCCCTGACCATTTGAATAGATGCTATTTTCTTCCCGGTTCTTCTGGCCAGTGAAAGAAATTAATTCAAACCGGGGACGATTACTTTTGTTTTTGAAATCATAAATGACTTTCATCAAGCTTTGTGTTATTCTACTGTATGTGATAACACTTATAACGATGAAGAATTTGATTTGATTTAATATACTGTCTGATGTTAAACAGCTCTGTGGTCTACGATGCAGCACACTTGTTAATTAGGTAGTTAGGTACCTACTAACCCCAGTGACTTGTGAAAGAGTGAACGTAAGTGTGGCTACATTTAGTAAGCAAGCAATTTATATAGAACAACTAGTGGACTCGACAGACGTTGACATGTCTGGTCATCGTCTGTCTCAGGAACGACTGGTTCGAATTGAAAGATTCTTTTTGTGTTGAATAGACCATTTATCGAGGAAGGTTATAGCCTATATAACATCACGCTGCAACTATTAGGAGCGAAGAAATAATGGAATATGTGCGAAAAACGGGGGAAATTATTCTTTCTTAAGGGCTTCCGTTGCGTGCGCTGCGAAAACGGTACAAGATACCAAAAATATATGTACTAAAGAATTATTCCTCTTAAAATGATCGAAAAAAATGTCCACGACAGTATATGTCTATCTTTTAAGATTTACTCACTAGAACTGTTTTTATGGTAATCAAATTTGGTCCAAATTAATGCATTCTTTGTTATAATATTATGAGGAAAGCATTATGGATGGATGCTTGTAACGAATAAAAGCTACTTGACGAAGGAATTTAAAAAAAACGCGAGTAACACCGCGCGTTTGCCCTTGCACCCCGTTTATTGGAACAAACACGTCTTTTAAACCTTCCCTGGACTTCCACGTGTAATTCAAGACCAAAATTAGCTAAATCGGTCCAGCCGTCCTGACCGAAGGTGGCGTGAAAAGTACT
>SJJU01008604.1:0-13779 GCA_012932125.1 Conopomorpha cramerella | reverse complement strand
AAAATTTTGAGTATAATGGCATTAAAAACTGATTTTCGCCAAAATGTCCCTTACGCCAATTGAAATTTCCCCTAGCGATACGTAAGTACCAATGTTTTGACGATAGGTACTAACTACTCCTATGTAGGAACTATCGGTTTATGTAAAGAAACCTCGCAAATGCTTTGTACTTAACTGAATATTTCAATAAAAGTGGTTGCTAAGGACATTTTTTACTAAAATGGCTATAACTTTAGTGTTAATGGGGCTAGAGGGATAAAATTTATATTTTGCGAAGGTACCAACTATAGGCTAACTGATTCACACCTAGTTTCCCCCCCAAAGTTACCGTAACTAGGGTAACTCCACCATGGTCCAGCCATCCTGACGTCAGAATGGCGGGCCACTTGTAAATGCTATTTATTCTCTTTTTACGTAGGTACCAACTATTCTACGATAGGTACCAACTAGTACCATGCTGGTACTAACTCTTCGTATAAGGAAACACTGAAAAATGCAACATGGTCCAGCCATCCTGACGCACACCGTTATTGTGTTGTCGCATACTAGGTATATAGGGAACAATATAAAATTAACACTAGAGCAGTTCCCCACATTCTTCTTAAGGCAGACATTAGACGATACGTTTTGATCTCAGTTTTACCACAGTCATGATTGTGATTGACGTATTTCCTATCGTCTAATATAGTGAATGATGTCTGAAATAGTATTAGTAGTCATTCCATAAATCATGACTGATGGAATTGAATGACGCTTGCATGAGCGTCTAATGTCTGCCTTAGGGATGAGTGGTACAGTATACAGCTGAACTCTGTTGTAATTTTCAACTGCCACTGACTGAACTGTTACATCTCTAGGCATGTATGAAATCCGGTCAACGCACGGTCGACAGTTCAAGCTTCTCGCATAAAACCCAAAATAGCGGGAGCGCGAATTTATTCGCTATTGCTGTCTAGTAAAACACTAGTAGAAGTATATTGTATTCAAACTGTGAATATTGCAATAAAACAAGTAATAAACTGGTATACTTAGGTCTGGCGCCTAAATCTACTACATGTTTTTTTTTAACGCAATGAACAAGCGTTTGACCACCATCCTGCCTGATGTTAAGCAGCGATGTGGTCTACGATGGAGCACACATGTTCATTAGGTACCTATTCATACGCGACTTAAAGACCTTCAGACTGTACTGCGCAGGAAACACAGACTCTCTAAACTCTCATCCCAGGGGGATGCTGGAGACATATTGCAATTGATTTAATGATACAAATAAATAATTTTAAATTTAGAATATTTTTTTATTTTTCTGAACGTATTCCGGGTCAGCTAGTACTTACAATAAATACTAATATAAAATACAATAAATACTAAAATATTACAATTACCTAATCACTTGAGCACGATCTGTAATATGTAATACTCAAAAAGAATAAAAAAATACTAGTCAATGTGGGCGGTACGGCGTGTACAGTCAATTTAACAGACTATTATAACCTGATCAACATCATAAAGGAAGGTACAGTCAGATGAAGGTTATGTTACAAACGCACTGTATCTACGGATTGTGGTTATAAAAATATGAATTTCGTTCATGACTTTGGTCAACCTCGATAACGTCAACTGTCTAAAGAATATTTTTGTTTACATTTAATGTTGATACACGCGTGTGTAATAAACTGTGGGATTCGCTTCGTCGTTGTGTAGTAACTAGATTAAAATAAACTTTTGAATTCATAATTTAAAAAAAAAAGAACCGACTTCACCAATACCTTCTAGACGCCACTCAATGTCAGTGAAGGTGGCTTTAAAAGTACTCTAAACCGGACTTCATGTATGAATGTAGATGAAGCGAAAGGGATATGTCAGGACCGTGATAAAGGAAGATCTGTATTCTCTGCCTACCCTTCTGGGAAACTGGCGTGAAGTGTATGTGTGTAAAAATACTTTTTCGCTTAAAATGGTATCTTACGAATGATATGAAATACTGGTAGGAAGCACCTGTCTCTAAGGACGATGGTAGACCACATGCATCATTGCCCCACAAAACATGCTCGTAATCAAAACCGTCCTCCAGACGATTGTCGAAAGCCTGAGTCCAAATGAAAAAAAAAGAGAATAATCCTCTAACTCGTAACCGACTACAAATCGAATAGGTTACACACGATATAAAACAATAGTAATAATTAATCAAAGTAAAAAATAAATAAAATCTTATAAAAACACCAGAACAAAAACGGGTCAATAGCACAATATCATTGGCAAAGATTTGAAGATATTTCAGTTGATTCTCTTTGAAAGTTGAATGAATAACAAAATACTCTGTCAACTGTCACCGCGTTGGAAGTGTGAAGAGTTCTATTCTTTGACACTTTAACAAGAAACTCAGTAATCGAATCCAGCAAGCTTATTATTTGATGAAGATTTGTATGGATGTCGAATAGGCAAAAGATAAGGATCGTGAATAGTGCAGGCCCACGATCTCTGTTTACCTCTCTGGGAAACGGGCGTGATGTTTGTATGTATCGCATAGTTAGAACAAAAAGGACCCAATATGAAACATGCCGATTTTGTAATTTAAGTTCTGTATCTTTTAAGGTTCAATTTCATAAAATGACACATTTTGTTTTGTTTCACTTTGGGTCTATCTATGCGGTATGTTAAGCAATAAATAGTATGGTCGGCCAAGAAAATGGACTATCTACTACTCTAAGATCCAAAATCGTGTGCGATTACGAAGAAGATAAATTGAAAATTAACAAATTCAAAATGATTAGATTTGAGTCAAACCCACTATATTATATATATAATATATAGTGGGTTTGAGTCCAGATAGAGCCTCTTCCTCAAACTCACTATATATATATATATATATATATATATATATAATAGTACCTAGCTATCAGCTACATTACACCTCATATTGTAAATATTTATGGTATGACATTTACTGAGACACAGATTACAGACTATTTTATGGTGAGAATTATTTATTAAAATCTCTAGAACGAGGTCTCTTTCTCAATACTTCAATTATTTCCAAAAAAGTAATAAGTTTATTATTTTAGTTTGAATAAACTATTGTCACATTGTTTATTTTGTCTCAAACACTATTATAATTACAGTATTATCTTAATACATCCTTATTGATTAGATCATTATTATAATCATTTTTTAATGAAACGCGCACAGACATTATTACTCAATATTGTTCACCGGGTGTATGTATGCTTGTCTTTGGTTATATTCGCGCCTATACACCCGGTGAACAATATTGAGTAATCATTATTATAATGTTAAGTAAATGAACAATGATTGACGATCTGGCTAGATTCTTATTAATAAGGGTCACTGTATACACATGTAATAAATGAACAATATCCGATATCGATTGAAGGTTGATTGTGTAAATAAAGTAGAAGATTTATAGAATCAATTCCTCATTAACATATCGAGGTTCTATCTTCCCCAGGTCTAGGTCAATATAGTTAGTGTTGTCTATTGATACGTTATCGATAGTTGGAGAAAAATCGATACAGTCAAGGTTCTATACTATAGTATAGCATATATATCATACACACATCAAAAGTCTCTAAGGATCAAAAACATTTTTAGCTCTAAAAAAATCTAATTTATTTAAATCAAATCTAATCTTCTGGATTGGTCTTCTACCTAATTCCCCTTACCTGTATGTGTGCCAATGACTTATCACCACATTTTGAATAAATTTTGCATGAATTCAGTTTTTGTAAAATATATTCTTGATTGCAATCTTCTAAAATGTACTTGATCCCTAGACACTTTAGATGTGTGTAGTATAATGGTACTTATTATTTCGAACTACGATAATCTTACCCATTCAATCAATAGTATTGAAGTGTTTCGATAGTATGACTTAAATACAGCTATGTTGCTATTTCTGGGGCTGTCAAAATTATAAATGTTTTCCGATTAAAACCATCGACAATAACAAACTATCTATGTTCTAATTTAATTGTACAGTTGTTGTCTGTGTTCTAATTTTAAAACTATCGATGTAATAGCAACACTACATACTGACATTTTTCATTGTCACACTAGTAGGTACATTTGTAAGGTATTCATGTCTCCCTGCTACCTACAAACTTATTTGTTTTTGTAGTGTCATTTCACGACAACAATTTTTTTCCCGTCTTATTATTTCTTTCTCTTCCGTGTCTAGGGATCTTCGTGACACGTGCCGTTCCGGATTCCATTTTCAGTTTGGCAAATTGCCAACTGAACGTTTTAGTAGAATTATTGTTTTTCATACGAAATCAAAATGTAAGATATCGCTGCACTTTCACTTAGCAAAAGATGTAAATAGAGACCTAATGGTATAAAAAGGCAGGTAGCCATTGATAGCAGAATTTATCCTTATAAACTGTGGCCTTATTTCTTGATAGCACTTAAAACGTAATTCATTAACTGAACTAACTCTAGGAACAGTAATTATCAATAGATACCTAGATTTTCTTTACAGATGCTACACCCTGACAAAGGTCTTTTTGCACGTGACTAAAAGTTGGGCACCCAAATATGCCTATCGAATAATGGATAATTCATAGTACGAGTATCATGGCCATACGAAACACCCAAAAAAATTAAGGAAGATCTAAATACAAGAGTCGAGAAATCCCATGGATTATTCAGAACTCATGCGTCTGTAGGGCTTGTACCTGCAGCTTCATTAATAACGCATCGTTTATCTCTTCCCAGTGCGCCGGCAAACGCGAGCCCGAGAAGGAGTTTGAAGCCCAGCGTTGGATCGAGTGCGTTATTGGCGAACGCTTCCCTCCTGGTGTGCCATATGAGCTGGCCCTCCGCGACGGCATCATCCTGTGCAAGCTGATGAACCGGCTGCAGCCCGGCATCATTACCAAGGTCAACATCTCCGGTGGGGACTACAAGTTCATGGATAACATTAGCCAGTGAGTATCTCTCCATAGTTTTCTAGAGATATATCTGCATCTTTGGATCAGGGCCAATGATTTTTCTTGTAGGCACCAAAAGTTAGGAATTCATCCAGTAAAACGTAAAGTATGTCGCACGTTAAGTCTTGTCATGCAATAAATTATCAACATCTGCTATCATTCGCGCCAAAGATGTACTGTAGTTTGATTGGTGGAACGACAGATGGGATCGAGTATGGTTACCGACAAAAACCATCATCATTCTACTGCTGGAGAAGTGCACGTCAATTAGATTTCGCCTCTTTTCAACGCGCCCATTTTCTGGCCTCCATCACTTTGTTTGTCTTTTGTTTCAGGAACGAAATAGCAAAGATACCCCCCAACGTCTGCCATAATGTTAAACTTGATAACCCTCAACTCTGTTCTCTCAACCTGAGGTGTAGCCGTCGAAGTCGACCATGTAAAACCCTTGGGACACTTTCGAAACTTGCTTGGGACGAACAAATCCGCGCTCTTAAGTTACATGTGTTCAAACAATCAATTTCCTGCCCTTATCCCACACTAGGTGGGGTCGGCGCAACACGTTTCTTTTCGCCATTCATCTCTATCATTCGTCATCTCTGCAGTTACACCTTACACGCACATATAATTTTTCACACAGTCCATCCATACCATACAGGTGTTCAAACAATATCTTCATAAAACTCTCCTCCAGGTTCCAGAAGGCGTGCGTCAAGTACGGCGTGCCCGACGTCGACTTGTTCCAGACCACAGACCTCTGGGACCAGAAGAACATCGCCCTCGTCACCACCACTATCTACGCCATTGGCAGGACAGTAAGTGAATTGTATTTTGATATTTTGTTATTCGTGAAACTACACAGATACAGATGACTGTTGTAATATGTTCCGAATGTTTTGCTCAAAGAATCTGATCCCTCTTATAAGTGAAACTAAACGAAACAGTCAATGAAGAGTATAGAAAGATAATGTTACATAACAAATAGCCGATTGATTAAAACATCGTTATTACAAAGTCCAATTGAAAATAGGAGAGTATCAGGATTGAAGTGTTGGCGGTTCCAATGCGTGACAGAGATAGATAGATTCTAACCAAATACTTTCATTATATTAATAGTTTAAACCAGGTATTAGGGCGCGAAATTATCAAAAGACGAGCATTCAGTTTACCTTCATTATTTGCTCGAAGTTTCGACACAGTTACCAGTGCCATGTGCTGGGGTTGCGTGGTAATTTCGCGCCCTAATACCCGGTTTAAACTATTAATATAATGTCAGTGCGCGTTTCTTAAAAAAAAAACCTTTAATTTTCAGGCCTACAAACACCCCGAATGGCGCGGCCCCTGCTTGGGACCCAGACCCGCTGAAGAAAACCACAGGGACTTCAGCGAGGACGTCCTGAGGGCAGGCCAGTCTGTCATCGGTCTTCAAGCTGGCACCAACAAGTTGGCAACCCAATCAGGCCAGAACTTCGGCGCTTCCCGCAAGATCATCCTTGGCAAGTGAAGTACCAGGGCGGCAGTAAATACCAACAGTGTACCTTATCTTTTAGTTCGTATGAAGCTTTTTATGGATAATTTTAAGTTTTTTACAATGAAAGGCTTTGTTGTCTGAAATAAACGTGTATTATTTATTTACTTACATACCTTGTTTTTATTTCGGAGAATATACCTGATTATCATTTTAATTAATGGGAATACTTCTATAATATAGGAATAGTAGCAAATAGGAAGGTACTAATTATTACTCTTAGGATGTATGATAATAAAAAATACATTCTCAGGTTTAAAAGTGGATTTTTTAGTAAAAAGTATAAAAGTCAAATAGCCAGAAAAGGGTTAAGTTTAGGCTAGAGGGACCCATAATAAGATCGGTCAGAAATGATGTCTACTATTAGCCTTTACCGGGGATAGGTCGATTTAACCAGTAACCCTGTATAGGTAGATATATTATTGTAGAGGCAACAAGACCACAAATAAAAAGTTGTCTCGTTAATGTATTGATAGGCTAGTAGAAACACCGTGTACATACATATGTGTGATGTACGTATCGATGTACGTAGCAGACCTGGACAGACGGCGACAAGCGACTTTGTTTTATACTATACACATCAAAAGTGTCTAGAGATCAAGTACAGTTTAAAAGATTGCAATCAAGAATATATTTTACAAAAACTGAATTCATTCATAATTTATTCAAAATGTGGTGATAAGTCATTGATACAGGCGGGGAATTAAGTAGGAGACCAATCCAGAAGATTAGATTTGATGTAAATAAATTAGATTTTTTTAGAGCTAAAAATGTTCTTGATCCCTAGACACTTTCGATGTGTGTAGTAGGTGTGATGTGTTAGGGCGATTCCCGTAATCGTGTTATTAGTAAAAGCTTTATCAAGCCTACGCATAGAAGCCTAGAACATCGCTACAAGATTGCGAGCATATCTGTCTTCGATCGGGTGCATTTAGGAGAGTGTGAATAGCCCCGTCGCGTATTTACAATAGGACAACCAGGAGAACGGCAAAACGTCCGGCAAAAAAAAAATCCGGTAGATCAGGTAGATTTACCATTCACGCGAACCAAATGGTTTGCGTCTACCTTCATAGTGCTATCCAGGATGTGGAATGACTTGCCTGAGTTTGTGTTTCCTGCGCACTACAGTCTGAAGGTCTGCAAGTCGCGGGTGAATAGGTACCTAATGAGCAAGTGTGCTCCATCGTAGACCACATCGCTGCTTAACATCAGGCAGGGTGGTGGTCAAACGCTTGTTTATTGATTTAAAAAAAAACAAAACAATTGACAGTGGCGTATTTGTTTACGGCTATCATCAGTCACATGACGTGCTACTGCTCGCCTGGCACAGTGTCCCAAGAAAGAAGTGACAAGACATGGGAGTAACCAAGTCCTGCAGTGGGGATTGAAGGACCTATAGAGAAAGCCTTCATTAATGGAATACCATAGAGGAAATTAAAAACATCTTCATATAAAGAACTTAAGAAACTACTTATCGAATTTCATGACCACTTGCTGTTTTCGATATCAATACAAAATGCCGCCCATCCCTTAAGTAAACAATGAAAGAATTGACTTTTAAAATACTAACCTAAGAACGACGATTACCAGCGACATCCACTTATGAATATTGTATTATACGAGTAATTGATTCACACTCGATGAACTACATAGCAGCATCACACAAAGATCTCAATAAATTCCTAATAAAACTTAATCATATCAACATATTTTGGTTGTAGATGGGTGACATGTAACCGTCAGTCGGACGTCAGAAACTAAACATAGAATGATTCACAGACAATCACAAGATTATTATTATTATTCTGAGCCACTATTGTCCCACTGCAGGGCAAAGGCCTCTTCCCCTCCTTCCACGCCATGCGATCTTGGGCGGCGTTCCACCATCCTTTGTCGTGAGACACAAGCTCGTTACTCCAACGCTTTCTGGGGCGACCACGTCGTCTCTTGCCATTTGCTGGTAGCCATTCGGTTGTTTTTTTAGCCCAACGGTTTGGTTCCATTCGGGCGACGTGTCCGGCCCAGTCCCACTTCAGCTCAGCTGACCTCCGAGCCACATCTTTAATTTTAGTTTTGGAGCGCAGTTCAGTGTTAGGGACTTTGTCAATTAGTCTAACTCCTAATATGCTGCGCTCCATATTTCTTTGACAGACCTCGAGTCGAAACCTCAATCGCAAGATTGCCATCGAAAAAAAATTAAGTTACAAAAATAAACTGAAGTATGGGCATTCCACACTTTGTCGCGAATATACTATTTTAGAGATTAATGAGTAGCATGTAAGTATGGACTGATGATGATGATGTAAGTAGAGATCCGTAGGACGACCAGCATCAATATGACTTTTGACTTCGTGTAAGAATAATAATGCTAAAAAAATTATTATCTAACTGGACTTAATTAGAGTACCTACTTATTGAAAATGACTTTCTACTGCTATATCGAATATTACGAGATGATGTTGTATGTGGGGGCAGCTAATGGAAACCTTGAGCAAGCACGTGAACTTTATCGTGAGCGATTTATTGATGGGAGATCAGAGGCGAAACAACGTAGGTCAATGGCGTGCACACCATATAAGCAAAAATACTCTGCCTACCTTATTTTGGTTACCCGAACCAATAATAGAGTTATTGCTAGACCTTTTTTTGTTGTACTAACAAAACAGGCTAGCGAAGGTCTTGTGTTTTGTGGGTGAGTAGATATACGTAGGTACCTATATTTCGTAAAGACAAGTTACCTATACATAGCTGTCAATCCTTGGGGATTACTGCCTACCTCATCATAAAAGCCAGTGCACGCCACTGGTAGGTTGCCTTCCAGGGACTGTTTCCCGAAAAACGTTATGCGGCTTCATAGTAGGTACCGGTTCATTTAGAGGAAATAGGCCTGTAGGACGACCAAGCAATCGGGAACCAAATATGGAAGAGGCAGTATTGATCATTTCCGCATAAATCCACGAACGAGTACCTACTCGCCGAGCTGCTACAATTCTTGGAGTCCCTAATCATATGAGTAGGGAGTCTATGATAAAACGAACATGACTCTGCATTGCTGATGAAGGTGGACATTTTCAGCCTTTTTTCTAATTGCTTTTACTATTTAAAATTTATACTTTAGAGCGGCGGCTATAGGTATAGCAAAATGTTTATTGTCAATGTTACCTACTTAGTTTTAGTCACAGCTTATAAGTAGTTGGTAGATGTCTAACAAAGAAGGATTATGCACCAACAGGCAACTAGTTCAATATTAGTGTGCCTACCATAAAAGCTAAAGGAAGTGAAACTAGAACTAAAAAACATAATAAATAATATATCGGTAATAAATAAGGCCAAGTCATAAAATATAAAAACTATTTTTAAACTTATTATTACTAGCGCCATCTATGTTAAAGTATTTAAAACTTAAAATGTTAGTAAAAGTTCTGCTACTCATTAATAGATGGCGCACAAATCGTTTCATAGTGATGGTCTCATTTCGTTGTTTCAAATCGATTACTGTTTACTCACGGAAAATAAAAATACTGGTATTGTAAGAAAATATCATCAGTTGTAACATTTTTTATGTTGAAACATATCATAATATCCTACCACGTAATTTCTAATCAGAAACATTTTTGGTTTTTTTGAAGAATGTGAAATACGAATGTTTATTTATTGTTTTTACCATCAGCTGTCTTCTGTCAAAATCGATTCCGATGTCACGAAGCACAACACTAAACGTTAAATAACACGACGTTGTGCTATTCCATTGAGAAGTATTTTTGGTTAAAAAATTGTTATTTACTGCGTAAATGTTAATGAAAAGTGTTATGAATTCGTCCAAATGAACACCATTATAATTAACAATGATCACGTTCGGGGCAAACATTAATTCTACCTCGCCTGAGGACTCAGGTATGCAATGTTTTGAGAAAAATAACTTTGTTTTGTATTTATGGGTAATTGAATGTGGTTACAAATATTGTTTGTTTTCCTCAGGAGAAGTGAGAAGTGTTTGTGAGAGCGTGTGCAGCGATGGCTCGAGTGCTACAGTACAAGGAGCAGGGCAGTGTGATAGGCCCAGGATGGATATTGCTTGTGTTTTGGACATAACTAATGTTGAAAACCATCATCATAGAAAAAGGGCCTTGGAAGAAGTTCGACTGGCCAGTGAACTTGTAAATGCAAATCTACATCACATTCATGTAAGTCAACTCCATAGCTTTATCTTTATAATTCATCAGTCCATGGTGTAGTGTACAATAGTTTAATGTAGCATAATATAAGTTATCATTTAATAAACCTTAAGTCTAAGTCAAACCTCCATGTTTCATTGATGCCTAAAGCCACACATCACATGGAGACCCTGCCAAAATGCCTACTATGCAGCATAACCTGCTGGTGGGCACCAAACTATTAATTATAAAAAAAAACAAATTATGCTACTTTACACTATTCTACATGTCTCAATGACTTGACAATGATAATAGTTACACTCTAAATCAACAAACTGTAAAAGTATTTCAAATTACAAATACCAATGTATATTTAGAGAGAAAAATATGAGTAGGTAGCATTAAATAATGTCAGTAATTAATGAATATACTCTTTATTGTACGCTAAATTGTAAAAAAGAGATGTATCAGTCTGAGCAATTTCTTCCATGTAAAAATAATTACACTTCATGCTTTTTAAGCCCAAAGCGTGGTAGGCAGAGGTACTTGCTAAGTAAATGCACACGGTTCACCTAATGTGACAGGTGGTGAGCCCATCGCCATTACAGGGTTCATACACCTTGTACTGTACAGATTTGTCAATGTTGTTCATCACTGTACAAGTGTTTTCTTGCGTAGGCTCTGCAAAAGACCTCCATCGGTACATGTCCAGTAGCAGGCCTCGAACTTGCAACCCTCTGATTGCAAGTCACATATCCAACGAACTGGACCACAGAAGCTTATACTTCTTCCGTATATCTTCATTTTAATGTTATAGAGCTTAATAAATAGAGAACCTAATTGGGTAGTCAGTATTGCTTTATCATCGAGACATAAATGCAGAGCAGCAATAAAATGTATTGTTCCAAAAATTTTATGAAAATCTTAGTGATCAGAAAGATTTATTTACTACTGTTTTTGCACTGTATTTTTTAACAAATAAAAAATATTTCAGTTCGAGAAACTAGACTTTGGGGAAACAAGTGTTCTGGATACATTTTACAGTGCAGACGTTGCGTTAGTAGACATGAGTCTGCAAGTACAGCAAAGCTCTCTTCTGTATCATCTAGGAGTGCGGGAGAGTTTTGACATGAAAGAGAATGTACTTTTGTACAATGATGTCGATGCTGATGCCACTCTACGTCTTAAGGTAAACACATACCGCCATATTAAATAAATAAATATCTATAAAAAGTTAAACGGTTTACTAACTTACATCGTCTTTGGCTTAGTTTGCCCTTAGTATGTACTAGTGGCCTATGTCTAGCAGTGGACAAGTATGGGCTGATGATGATGATGATGATGATGATGGTGGTGATGATGATGATGATGATGTACTAGTGGCGAAGCTAGGAGGTAAGCCGGTAGTAAAAAATATGCACTTAACCAATGCTTATGTAGAATTTTTTATTTGTCTTACTTATTTGAGCTATAATAAGACCCTACGCTAATTAATTTCCTTGAAAATATTTGTTAATGTGTCTGGCATAGGCTTGTCTTGTACTACCGCCTTACCCCCTAGCTTCGCCACTAGTATGTACATTATGTTTGACCAGTTTTTGAGGACTTCAATACCAGTGCATGCACAATGCTGTTCCAACTTTGTAATAATATGCTAAATGTGTCACCACAGTACACCTGTCAAAATGGGCTGTCATACTCAGACCAAAAACAAGTAGACTTGTAATCTGTCTCTTTTCCACCAAAATTATGTACTTCTGGAATGCAGTAAATGACAGAAAATATTGACCAGTACTCGTTCACTCTTGCATTATTATTTATTGTTGTCTCGTTTAATTCTAAACGCCAGTTTAGAATTGCTAGTTGTTTAGCTCTGAGGCACCGTATATAGAGGTGGGACACAATATACTGAGAGTTACATCTAGCAAATCAATGGTCCCTATTAAGAAAGTTGGATCTACAAAACAGAACATGTGCCGGAGAGAAGTTAGTTTTGGATATTAAAACTAAACTACTTGTGGTACATACTTCAAATTTACAACAGCTTATAGTCTTTGGTATCTTTACGTGATGTATGTATAAGTTTATAGATCTTAATATCGCCAATCTAATGGTGTAGAAAAGTACACTATTACATATTCCTAAAATTGCGCTACAGACATTTTTAATTGGGACCATCGAAATACACAAATGAAATTGCGGGGCGTCCATTGTTTTAGACCATGAACAATTTTATAATAGTACAGATTAGAAGAGACTAAATATTATAACATTTATTTCAGATCTCTCTACCAAACTTCCTTTTTGTGCCATACAAGTTGACTGAAGCCGGTACCTGCGTGATGACCAACCCAGCAGCCACTAAGTTCAAAGGGGAGGAAACGGCTGACCCCAAGCAACATCTTACTCTACGACTAAAGAATATACTCAAAGATGTTGAAGTGCAAACCAAGTGAGTGTGCCCGTAATGGCATCAATATACTTTTAGAAACATATTCCTTACTAATATTATTGATGTCAAAGTTTGTATGTTTGTAATTCTTTTATACATAAACTAATGAAAAGTACTCGAACCTCCGGTTTCGAGTACTCACTTGTATGAAAAGATGTACGAAAGTAGATGAAGCAAAAGGGGAATGTCAGGACCGTGACAAATGGAGATCTGTAGTCTCTGCCTACCCTTCTGGGAGACAGGCGTGAAGTGTATGTATGTATAAACTAACAAAAGGTCTTATTTAACTAAACTTGGATAAGTATTTTGTGAAGTAAGTCCAGTTAGAGGGGGAATCATGCTGTTTTGGGTCAAGCGTTACTAACAACATTAGTTCATGAGTTTTCTACCCCATTCGACGATTTTTTTTCCAAGTAGACCATTTTATTTTATTTGTCACTAGCTTTCCGCCCGCGGCTTCGCCCGCGTGGACTTCGGTTATATTGCGTTATAAAGGAATATTTTTATTTTCCCTTGGGAATAAATTTTTTTCCGGTATAAAAAGTACCCTATTATTTAAACCGGACTTGTAACTATACGCTATACGTTTGACGGACCCGTTGGTGTAGTGGTCAGCATGTCTGCCTCTGCTCTTTAGGGCCGTGGGTTCGATTCCCACCGCTGGCAGGTATTTAGGTGATGAGCTTTTAAGTACTT
>SJJU01008602.1:0-15212 GCA_012932125.1 Conopomorpha cramerella | reverse complement strand
TACAACAACACACACATTGCCTTCATCCCATGTTAAGTAGCTAAAGCACTTGTGTTATGGAAATCAGACAACGAGATATATTTACTTATATACAGTTTTTTTTCCATTTAAATATATACTTATATAAATAAAACACCCAGACACAGCCGACAAGTGCTTAAAAGCTCATCACCTAAGCACCTGTCAGCGGTGGGAATCGAACCCACGACCCTACGGAGCAGAGGCAGACATGCTGACCACTAGACCAACGGGCCCGCAAGTATAGGAACATAGGCGTTGAGACATAGCCAATTTTACCTAAAATTGGCTATAATATCTCAACACCAGTGATACTTTTCTATGGGCATATTAGGCTTGTTCGATTCGTCTAAGTCCCATCTACCTACGGTGTCAATGTGGCATGCCTATTTTGGGACATCCTGTATATAGATTTGGCGTGAAAGTGCGACAATCAGACATACAGAGTTTGCACCACTAAAGCATGATGGCGGCGGAAATCCAATCCTATTATATACTAAAATAAATAAATTTCTAAATCAGCTACAGCTTTGCTACGCCGTAGTCCACAAAGAACATTCACAAACATATGTCTAGTAGCAATAGCGTCTATGTTTTTATTTATTTACACCCACTTTAACATCATTATAAATAAACCTATTGCGATATAAAAGTAAATCTTGATAATAATATAGGTTTAAACAAAAAATATTTACATATAAGTATTAAAATAACTAATTATTTAAGTTACACGCTAGAGTATTAAAGACAAGACAAGACAAGACATTTATTTTCTCTGACAAGCACAAAATACACACACATAAAAAGAAAACAATATGAAAAAAATAATATACACACTCACAAATGAATAGCCACGGTGTGGCTGTGCTTGTCAGTGAATAGGAGACTCCGGCTCAGCATCAAGTCACAGTTACCCGTATTAAATGTAGGTAAATCTAAGAAAAACTACAGAAAAGTCTACAATCAAATTCAGATATCGCATTATTTAAATCTCTATAGCAGTAATAAAAACAACACCTCATCGCTCAGAGAATTTTATTTCACGTGACCTAATTTATAGAAAATGTCTCTTGATATTTTTCGACTGATTAACAATCCTGGCATTCCTTATTTTCTGCTGCATAAAGTTTAAATTTACAAACATGTTTCCAAAGTTACGATTCGGTTTCATTGATTGCTTGGGTTTCAAGTTGGTCAATGAACTTTATACTTCATTTACTCTCTTTATTTTAACGTCTCTTTCCAGAAGAAACACACACATAAACTCACTTGGTATTCCCAAAAAGGGAATGAACAGAAACTTAGGAACACAAGGAACATTTGGTCACACTTAGCATAATTTAAATATACGTATAAAAACGGAAAAGCTGACTGACATATCAACGTACAAACGGCTAATCATAGGCATTTCAAATTTGGAAAGGATAGAGCTTAGGTACTGGAGGGGTGCACTAAGAAAGGAATTCCTGAAATTCCCACGGGAACGGGATAAACGGTAAAAGTGTTTTGTATGAAAAATCTAAACGGCTCAAGTCAGATGTTTGCAATTTGGGATTCAGGTACCTTAGTACACTTAATGCTTAGTTACAACAGGATGTAGGAAAATTCCCACGGAAACGGGAGTTAGCGGGAAAAAACTTTTGTACGAAAAAAAATAAACCGCGTAAGATAGATGATTGAAATTTGGCATGCAAGTACCTTAATCAACGTAAAGCTTAGTTGCAACGCGGTATTGCAAAATTGCGATGGAAACGGGAGTTAGCGGGAAAAAATGGAAGAACAAATCTTAATCGCGTAAGTTAGATGCTTAAAATCTGACATGCATGTGAAGCCATATTGGCCTACACAATTTGTGTATTTAGTGCCACAAACGGAGAAGTATTTACAAAATGTGAAACTGCGTTTGTATCATATTTATAAAATAATTCGCCTTAATTAATAAAACCGTTACCCGAATACATTATACTGCGCGGACGAAGTCGCGGGCACAGCTAGTCTATCTATATACACACATCAAAAGTGTCTAGGGATCAACAACATTTTTAGCTCTAAAAAAATAATTAAATCAAATCTAATCTTCTGGATTGGTCTCCTACCTTATTCCCCATGCCTGTATCAATGACTTATCACCACATTTTGAATAAATTATGAATAAATTGTTTTTTTTGTAAAATATATTCTTGATTGCAATCTTCCAAAATGTACTTGATCCCTAGACACTAATGCCACTTTCCGTTGTAATGTTATAACTCCGGAACGGGTGGACAGATTTCGCTAATTCTTCCTTTGTTGTGCTTATTAATGACAGCAGAAAGTTCTTATAAAAGAAAAAAATTACATCCACTGCTGGGCACAGGCCACTTGACTTGCCAGAGTCTGTGTTTCATACGCAGTATAGTCTGAATGTCTTCAAGTCGCGGGTAAATAGGTACCTAATTAACAAGTGTGCTACATCGTAGACCACATCGATGCTTAACATCAGGCAGGGTGTTTTAAAAAAAACTAGTTTGTCTAGTTAAATACCAAAACAAATATTACTAAACTACTAGTTACACTACACTTTTAGGTAGTAGGTACGTTAGGTAGGTACGTCATACATTCATATACACACTCAAAAATAAATACACACACACACACACATACATATATATACACACACACACACACACACACACTCACCACTACTTAAGATTAGTCTATAAGTGTTGTTATAACTTGCATATGTAGTAAGGTCTACAATAAAAATTGCTGTGTCCAACAGGATCTACAATGAAAATGAAAAATGAACATATTTATTTACTGTTTGACAGTTCGGTAACATGCATGCGGTTGGGGACTCACTTGTAAGTTACAAAAACCTGTGCCAGTGAGACCCCGCTCTTCCTTTATTGTTTTCACAAAAAAAAACATTTAAGATAAATGCCGACAATGAAAGAAAACATAACAAAATGCATGTACTATGCATATATCGCATAGTTAGAACAAAAAGGACCCAATACGAAATATACCGATTTTGTAATTTAAGTTTTGTATCTTTTATGTTAAGGTGCAATGTCATAAAATGACACATTTTGTTTTGTGTCATTTTCGTTCTAACTGTGCGATATGTAACACCTTTTAAACCTACCATTAAAGAACGCAATAAACTTATTGAGTATTGAGTACAACGCCTAACGCCACGGTGGATGTTGGTCAACAGTGCCCAGCTTCCCCTATCGCCGTGCAGCAAAACGAATATCACTCTTTATTGATGTGTCGGGACCCCCCTTCGTTTAGCCCCTTACGTATCTGCAATGATGCTTTTTTCCTGTAACACGATAGATAGTATTTTTAAAACGATCAAACGATCACAGTTCTTTCGCGCTGTTTCTAATTCAGCGCCGTTATTATGAAATCACTAGTGGACTCGCCGCGATTTCACCCGCGTTATTCATGTTTATCAGACTTTAACACTTGAGTTAAGTACATTGTGTCTTTAATTATGCCAACCTGCCTATGTCAAATTATCCCTTTCCCGTCAAAGTCACGTGTAAAAGTACTGTTTTAATGGGATAATTTATATTTCATAGATTTATTATTTGTAGAAATACATATTATTTTGTAAGTAAGTTTATTGTTCTCCGACAAATTAGCAATGCATCCACGAAGTTTCCGTGTGAAAATTTAAGCTGTATTTTAATCAAACAGGACGCGGTGTAAAAATATAATATATAGTATCCATGCATATAAGTAATGTAGAAGCATCTATTAATTGTTGCATTTGCTATATTTAAAAAAAAAATTACATCAGATATGGTTATTTTTTACAATATAAACGTATATTAGAGATAGAGAACTGGATCCCAGAATCCAGTGGTATCAATTACTGGTATTTGAATTTATCTTGACGTCAGAAGAATAAGGTCGGATGTGTTATTGTACCAATATGTCACTTCCGACCTTATACTTCTGACGTAGAGTTATTTTAAACGAGAAATTGTTATAAATATGGCTTCTGTATAATATGCGAATACAGGTGACCTTACAATTTAGGTTCGTAGCTTTGGAACGTAGACCCTGTTGTTATATTTTTTACGTATAATTTGTATTAACTTACACAAGTTAATAAAAAAAATATGGACGCTGGATACACATCCAGCGTCCATATTTTCCATAAAGAAGAGGAAAACAGTGCACAACAGTACAAGCATAACCAAATATTGCAAAGCCCAAGTCCTATTTGCACACTGTACGAACCCAACGAAAATTAAGTTAAATCGCGCCAACAAGAGGTCAGTTAAAAAATACTTCTCATCAGGTCCGCACGCGTTTGCTCTTACATAATGAAAGGGGGAAGTAAGAGGCCGAGAGGGGGCGCGGAGGGGGGGGGGCGTCATCTGCGTACTCCCTGACCACCCGCGATCGATACCTATACGTGTGTACTTTATGTAAAAAGGTTCCTGCACGGACGACGCCGACCATAAGTGTCGAGAAGCAAGGCGCCTCCACCCCCCGTTGTTGGAACGGATCTTCAATTTTGGAGAGAATGTGACCCCGCTCCGCCGCGGAAAGGGTGTTGCACGGCCGTCCGCCGCCGCCGCCGCCGCCACCGGGGCCCTGTCCGAGCTCCTCGTCTAATTGAATTTTGAGATTTGCGTTTTGGAACACGCGCGACGAAGGGGACGTGCGGACCCCGCCCGGCCACACGTACCGATGCTACGTTATTACAATACAAACTTGATGCTTAAACCCTTCCCGGGGTGCGTTTCATAACTATCGAACTAACTGTACAACTAACGATAGTGACAATTCAGGGGATAATATATTTTTAAGGCGAGAATCTGAAGTGACTCGAAATTTAAATTTTTCTTTGTTTGTTTACACATCGGTAGCGAGGCTCTCGTGCCCTCGACCCCGCTGTTATGATTACGCCACCATCTACGTAACGGCCACAGCATTTCGCCAGAAATAGGGCAAATGTCGCTTGGCCCTTCCCTCCCTAGTGTGGCCTTAGAGACCAAGTAACCATTGAAAGAAACAATAAAGTTGCCAAGTACGCGAAATTAGTGTCTCAAAGTCCCAAGGGTAGGTGTATCTTTATTTGATGTTGTTGTTCAACTTTTTCAATAGGTGGCAATTAATTTGTCTTAACGTGGTTTAAATTAGCTGCACTTTACCATTTTAAAAAGTTGCTTTTAACTTATTTCATAGCACATTAAATCAGTTTCTAAACAATCGTAACGGTATTATTTTTCGTTGTTTTAGTTGCCGGAAGTGAAGTAAGGTTCTCAGTTCATTTTTGTTTAGAAAAGTTTATTAAATTTAAGAATACAGGCAATGCAGAGATACCGATTTAGTTCTCTCGATTGCGTGAAGAATGAGGGCTATTTGGCCA
The DNA here is from genome assembly GCA_012932125.1 of Conopomorpha cramerella. NCBI lineage: Eukaryota > Metazoa > Arthropoda > Insecta > Lepidoptera > Gracillariidae > Conopomorpha > Conopomorpha cramerella. The sequence continues at coordinate 9,820 of SJJU01008602.1, read as the reverse complement.
GTAGAAGCCAAGTAATCTATGTCCGCCCACGTAATCTCTTTTAACGCTTTTATAAGCAAATTGAATGTCCCTACACAGTAAATCTCCAACCCTTTCCGTAACTAAGTAGGTATTTCAAGTTTCGGATAAAAAGCGAAAGTGATCAAAAACAATGAAAGACAGGTCCCTTACACAAATGAATTCCAACAGGCGTAAGTAACACCTGAAAAACTTCTCAGTTGTACCGGCAAAAAGTATCCCGCATTATTTTGTATAATTTAGAAAAGGGAGGATCCGATCCGAACTTAACTCACACCTTCGAATGGTATAACTTCGGCGCACAGAATTCCCCTTTACCCTGGACGCAAACGCAGTTCCAAATTCGTAGCCAGTGACCGCTGACACTTCACAAACAAGCCCGGCTTGAACGCAGAGGTCATTGGTAATACGCTTGTCGTTGTTGTTTCCACCGGCGACAATTGTAATGTGAGCCGCGTCCTTCGGCCGAGATACTGTTTGGAAAGTTTACATCGACTTTTCGCAAGTACCTACTTTACGTGCCATTTCCGTGAGATATTTCGCAGTGATAACGGACGATATCTGGACGTGATGGCCGGCGACAAAGCTGCTGCTTTTGTAGTTAAAAAAAAAAGAAAGAAAGAAAAAAGTAAATGGGAAATATAGGTGGAAGATAAGTACTACAATTTAGTACACTAACACACTTTTCGATGTGGAGATGTTTTTCGACAATAATTGCTGAATAACATTTTAGTTGACATTCTTTCAAAATATCGCTAGTGAAGTACGTATCTAGTGCATAAAACAAATTAACTCGGCAATTCCAAAAAAAGAAACAACGTGTTGATATTCTTCAATCGAGTTCATACAAAAATGTCAATCACCGGCTCCATCAATATACATTGACAGATTTTATTTAATAAAGAAACAGGTAGGTTTTTTTCTGAAGTCTATATATGTACCAAGTACACGTAGGTAGCAAGGTACCAACCAATTCTCTATTTGAGAGAACGTAATGTATATCGAGCGCCAGGAGCAGTTGGATGTGATTGCGACGAGGTCCGCCGGGCAGGGCCCATTTGGAGGCAGCACACGACCTCACCAAATGTATTCAGCGACGCTGCCGGCGGCCTATTTCGACTACCCTACCTACCGATACGTAGGACCGCCTAACTATAGATAGCGCACATGTAAAATAGACAGGCGGTTCGCTCGAAATACGCTCTACTTCGGGGATTTGTACCTTTTTATACTAGACTTAGAATTAATTTTATTTTTTATTTATCGACAAGGATTGTTATGTTAATGAGAGTTTAATTGATATAACACTAGATTTTTACATAATAATAAAAATCTGGACAGTAATCCTCATCATTTGCTTCAGTAGATGGTGTACAGTAGTGGCGAAGCTAGGAGGTAAGCCGGTAGTGAAAAATAGTCACTTAACCAATGCTTATTTAGATTTTTTATTTATTATTCTGACAGCACACACGCTACTTAATTTCCTTGAAAATATTTGTTAATGTGCCTGGCATAAGCTTGTCTTGTACTACTGGATTACCCCCTAGCTTCGCCACTAGTGTACAGTAATTTTCTTAATTTTATTTTATAAAGATTAAGATCAATAACTACATACATATTTCGGAGATCATATTGCTATCAATCGATACAGCCATATACAGCGGAACAACAAACGGAAGTTTACTTTAATGCTTATAAACTAACTGTAACAATATCAATATAAAACAGAATGTTGCACTATAATATGTGCAACATTATATACGTACGCATACGTAGGCGTAGTAAGCGTTTAACTATCCCAACCATCATCTGTCTGGTGTTAAGCAGCGACGATATTGTGAAATGTTATGGAGCACGCTGTTAGCCACCAGTTCACCCGTGACTTGAAGACGCCCAGACGTACTGGTGTGCAGCAAACACAAACACCGGCAAGTAATTCCAAAATATGTGCCAAATAACGTAAACAATACGCGATCAATAATGTTACAGTGTACTTTCACTTTCATTGAAAGTGAAAGGTGGAGCATCTTTCGAGCCGCACCCGCTGTAAGCAGAGTACCGGGGGCTACTTCTCTGTTATATCTGCCTGTCCAAGATACATGCCTCGCATAGGGTCTGCGTAGCCGGCCGCGGGGGCGGGCGGTAGCGGGGGGGCGCCGCCCAGGCTTGGCCCCCGCCCGCCTGCCTTCTAGCCCCGACTAGCCGCTAGGGTGACGACAAGCATACATTTTAAATATTTTAAATTTTAGTTCGATTTTTTTTTAGGAGAATAAGTTTTCATTTCTGACAACACAGAATGAGTATGAATTAGTATAAACAACTCACTATTGAGATAGCTTTCGTAAGTTTCTTTACAAATATTATTTTAAAGGCGACAGGAATACTATGATTGATACGAGTATAATGTAGTATCGCTTTAGTAAATTAAAGAATTAGGCGTGGAATACATCTAAGTCTTCGTATGTACCTATTTACAGTAACAAAATCGAGACGCAAACATTACCTGGGGACAGCGGTTGGGTTTCGATTTATACAAATCGCATTTATCGATCGATCCTGCACATCGTCGATAAGCACGTAACATATCTTAAAATTATCACGATGACTTATGTAGCGGACTATAGCGTGTCTAATAGCATAGTTGTGATTAGACTGTAGGCTCCATGACGTTTTCCAGCACGTTCTTTGACAGATTTCAGCACACATATGGATAGTTATTGAAAGAAATTTTATTGCGTCTCCAAATCTATCACGGAAAATTGTCCACCATAGTCTGTTTATTGATTATAGGAACGATTTGACACTTCATATGGATAACGTAAATAAATATGTTTAGAAAATTACCTTATCTGGGTTGGAGATTCATTTAATAGTTTTTAATTCGTAATTTCATGATTATGATTATGAAATTACATCTCTATCGTACTAAATCCGACATAAGGTCGCCATTTGCATTCTTACCATTGTTAGTTTTACATTTTGTAATGTACAGTGTGCACTAAATAGTATATTCATTCATTCATTCATTCCGGCAATATTATTTTGCAAATTGACAAATAGATCTGTCAAACGAAATAAACGGACTATAAGTGTCTACCAGTTTTATTGTACAAACCTACCTACCGTTCGTTAAATGAAGCCAAATTCGCGTGTTCAAGTGAAATATCAAAAATGTAATTTTCACTAGTGACAGCCCTGCATGTCCGGCTGGTAGAGAAGTGCTGGCGGCGGCGGCGGCGGCGGCGTGCGTAGTGCGCGCCGCGTGTGTGGGGGGGGGACTCCGACACCCCCCAGAGAAAGGGGTGCCCCCGCTCCTTCCTTGTGCAAATTCCCTTGCCGATGGAAATGTGCTCGGCCACATTTTATACAATTTCTTGCCCGAATTCCGTGTTATTAAACGCTCTGCGTTGCTAAAACGCCTATGGTCGAGGCGAGTAGTGAAATGGTAAACTGCTAAACAGTTTTACTTCGTCGAATGTTTTTTTGTCAAGGGATTTTGTTATACTACGTGTTTGACGTATATTAGTAGGTACTTACGAGCAAAATCGAAATATTTTAGTAAGTAGTGAGCCTGATTGTGAAATTCTACTGAGCCTATATACGTATATAGGTGACTTGACGAAAACTACCGAGTATTGTATAAACAAGAAAACAAAAGAAAAACAGTGGTAATAATAATGCAACATAAGATATCGAAAATTAAAAGTTTTTTTGTAACGACAAAATGTTTAACTCATTGGCCTTAGTGAGGAAACGTAGCAAGTATTTTTTTTCCCAAACAGAGTTTTCTTTTAAAAAGTTTGCATTATTTAAAAAAAACAGAATCGTGAACCACATTCCATCGCGACGCAAGAAGCATCAGACTCGATGCCTTTCTAGAGCCGACATAACGACCGGCCATTTGCTCGTCTCGACCTTTAAGGAATACCCAGGGATTTGATGAACTTGTTTCCCGGGTCTTTAATAACTATACCCAAGTATTTTACTTACAACAACATTCTCTCTGTGATACCGTTCCAAATGAAATGTACCTTTAATTTGTTACTACGATACTTGAAAAGTACACAGTTAATTTAGCACCATAATAATTTATGTTTACGTACACATTACCTTTGCACTGTATCTAAAAGGCGAACTATTTTTTTTTTTCAATTTCGTAACATCTCGATATAGTGGTAAAAACCACGTTGGGCGCCACAAAATTAAATTTGCTAACATATTAACATAACATTGCGTCAATCATTGTGACCTGCCTAACGTGGGCTTACCCACTTTGATGTTCCCCTTAATATATGCCCGGACTCACCAGTGCCTAACACTATCATGCGCAGAGCTGCGTTAATTTATCACTTTGCATTTTTAATAGTGGCGCCCACCGTGGGTCCGAAATGTAGAATTTCAACAGCAAACATACCTAGGTACTTATATTGAAAAAGTTGATAAAACAATGTTTTGTAACAATGAAAAACATCTCTCCGGAACATAAGGAAGTGTGTAAAGTAAAATAGTATGTCGAAGGGGAGTAAAATTTCTAGTTCGGTCCAAGACGGGTTCTGGTAGCCGGCGGCCGCTCCGCCGCGTCCCGATATAATCAATATTTCCATGAAGACAGGAACTCTGTGTTTTATTGTACTTGTATATAACTGTGGGTATACCCTCATATACTAAGTGTTTTTTTTTCTTGACATTTTTTTCGTGTCTCGAAACTGACGTGAAGTCAAAATTATATTTATTTATATCGCTCATATACTGCAACAACGCGACATCTCAAAATGTGACACTGTTGAAATAACAATCTTATTACTATTACAAAGGATTCTTTTCACAATAGCAGAATATTGTGAAACGTCGCTGTAAATGAGCATATCGCTCATTTACTCCAACAACGCGACTTCAATTATCGTCACTAAAACAGTACCTATATCTAAATATCAAAACTATTTACGGAATCGTCAAAGAAAACGAAATCTTTCATAATGTTGTTTCATACAACCATGTATAACTTTAATAATACAAAGTAGCAAGTATTTAAATTTAATCAAGTTATCCCGAAATTCTTGAACATAACATGCCGAAGACTTGCACAGGGCAATCCAACTAGCGACTCGCGTTCAAATACTTGTCATGGACTGAATAGCTTTAGGTTTTAATTAAGCAAGGAGTAATTTAGAGAGACCAGGCAGTGGAGGGACGCGGCGGCGGCGGCCGTGTGTGGCTTGCCTTGGCTAGTGAGTTGGTAAAGCTTCGACACACAGGCGGTGCGTACTGGCCGAAAATAACCTATGGTGAGCGAAAAATCTTTTTCAAATCTCTGCAATTCTAAAATCAAACTTTTGTTAAGTTCGTATCATTTCATAGATGACGTATCAATGTGAAGTTTACCATTAGGGAAGTTTGGGTTGACTTGTATAGTGATACGTAGAATAAAACAAAGGCTTTAAAAAAAATCGTTTCCCGCTGTATGGGGCCCTATTTAGGTATTTCTGGTGTGGTTTTCTTCAATATATAGAGTGGCTTTATACGGAAGGTTTATATGTAAAACACATACATAACTTTAATAATATCTATGGAAACACTGCTAATTACGTAGGTAGGTATATTGGCAAAACAACATTTTCCGGGTCAGCTAATATAAAAATAATTTCACTTAGTTTTTTCATACAAATGTAGTCTGTTTAAAATCGTCGCAACTGTAACACAAACGCGTTGAAATAATTCTTTCTCTTTTATGTATTACCTACAACTACAATGGGTTCTCTTTTTAACATAATATAGTTATACTTTGTCACAACTCTCTCGTGACCTATTTACCGATTGATTGTTGAAGCGGACGGATATCCGGGTTTTCGAGCAAACGTGACAACAGCCAAGATGTGAGTCCACCTTAAAGCGGCCGGTATTGCATAGGCGGGCGTTTAGAAATGTTTAAACACAAGGGGGGAGGTGGAGGGCGGAAAGAGGGGGGGGGCGGTTTAGTTCAGCTCTACAGATAAATTAATAACGCACTATACATACTGCCCTATAGCCACGACGCATGTCCGTTGGAAAGCTGTTACAGGGTGTTCAAATTGTTTTTATGCCATTTTTGTTGGGTAAAGTTATTATTTGGGTTCATGTATGTGTAATAACAATATACAGTTAATGATATTCGTTGTCACGTGATCATCTTATCCCAGAATACGATACTTAGTAATTCACGTGCGAGGCTGGGATTGAACCTGCGACCATTGTCCTAGGGACAGGTGCTTCAACGACTAATAACTTCAACTTTCTGTAAACACGCCTCGTGAGTTTTTTTTTTGTTATAGTACCTAAGTAGGAAGTGATGGCGGAACGACCTTTACTTACACATGCTCGGATGGCGCGAAATGGACCAAAACAAGGATGAGTGGGAGAATGCAGGAAGTGCTTTGCCCAGCAGTGGGACGACAAAACAAAGAATTCGAAAATTCTTGGTAACACACACTTGGACACATATATGTATTTAATTATTACGCCTTATTACCAAAATTTTCCGTACAAAACTTACTAAAGTAGTTATTAATTAATATACTTACCATCTTTAACATCTTGATGTTGATCTTTTTTATTTTCAGAAAACCATTCAATTAAATTTTCATACTTACGACTTACACAAATTATCGTCCACCACAGGCATAGTAAACGTTTACTAGTTAATCAATGTACCTACGTAGTAAACGTTTACTAGTTAAACAATGTACCTACGTAGTAAACGTTTACTAGTTAAATAATGTTCACAAAAGTGAACGCATCGCTACGTTAACTTTTGTCGTAACCTACCTACGCGTAAAACATCAAACAAAAATATATTATAACACAATCCGTAAACTCAGAACACGCCGTATAGGGGATGTGAGATGTAAAATTTGAGCGCGGCACAGCGCACACCTATTATGAGGCACCCACACACACGCATTACACGTGACACACGGGCTCACGCACACACGCACACGTCGGACTTGGGAGGCGATCGGTGCCCGGCGCGTGGGTCACAACGAAATACTTGCTCATATTATTATGTATCTCAGCTAACACCAGGATTTCCGAGCCACGCAACGCCCGGCGACGTAATTACGCGCCCAGCTCATGGCTTTAAAGCCCCCCATTGGAAAATATTGCGCGGCCGGAAAAAGGGTTGAAATAGCAAAATAAATATACATAGGTATTCGTTGAAGAAGGGAAACTTTTCACGTACGACGGACGCTCGGTCGGCTACAGCGGAACGGGCCGCTGAAAGCTCGACGCTTGCTTGTGTTGCTTCTAAATTAAGAAATTCGCATCAATTATTAATGCCCGTAAAGGGGCTTGTCAGGCCGGGGCCTGGACAGTGAAGCAACCCACATTTGCCGTATAATTGAAAAGGGATGCTCACTCGTTAAAAATTCAATGGCTTAAATTCAGCAGCTATCATACGTCAGGTGTCCGCCCTGGAACATCGTAAGTAGTTGTTCGTTTGAGGTAATTTCATTTAAATTATTGTTAGTCCGCCTGTTAAAAAAATATAGTTGGGTAAATACGAACAGCAAAAAACAAGAAACAACAAATATTTATTTTAACTATATTGTGGTAATTGGATTGGGGTGGAATTTGAGACACTCGAATTGACTTTTAATGTAAATTAGCTGACCCGGCAAACGTTGTTTTACTAATATACAATGTTACTCTGCTGTTATATGCCTGTATTTTACACATAAATCTTCCTCAAGAATCACTCTCTCTGCGAAAGAAAACCGCATCAAAATCCGTTGCGTAGTTTTGAAAATCTAAGAATATATAGGGAAAGACAGCAGGAGGCAACTTTGTTTTATACTATGTATTGATAGTCAACATTTTATATGAAGTAACTAACCATTACACTTTTTTTTTAATCACGTACCTTTAAACGGACGGTAAGGTTTCAAAGTGACGTCAAAGTAAATCCTTCCCAATACTAAATACCTAGTTATAACATAATAATATGTAGTTGTTAACGTCACTTAAAGAAATTGTTCTACACGTACTGAAGACAAAAAAAAAACAAAACAAAAAACATTATTAGAACGTGGCCCCTATTTATTTTGGCTGTAGCATCTTCGTGACTTCTGAAGTAAAGTTCTTTGTTTACTCAGCTCGGCGTACTGTGCCTCGCGCGTGTTCAAGCACGTCTAACATCCGTTCACTAGTTTATACTTTATAATAGGTATATGTATTTGTATATATTGCCGAAATTGTACGTTTTAATAGCACCTCTCGGGTAGGTGGCTCTGTATGTTCGGAATCCATTTACTGCTCTAAATTATGCGTAAAACGTCCATTTGACGCGCACCCCTCTACCCTCTTATCGCTTGGACAGGAACGGACGGGGGCCTCGGGCGGGGAAGCTGGACTAGGGCGAAAATCGGGGTGTTCCAGCCACCCCTAAGAGAGGGGGTCTGAAGTCCACCTCACCCTTTGGCTCCCCTGAAGTTCCATCTCTCACACCTATAAATTCGGCACACACATTTCACCCCCGCTGGGGGTAGGGGGGTCGATCCAATCCTTTCGCTCGGCCGTGTCACACTAGCTGGCCGATCTCAACTACAAATTAATATGCTGTAAAGCGTATTCGGTAGGATTAATCCAGCGGCTCGGAGCTCGCCGGGCGAGCGTTCAGGTGGAGCCGCACGCACAAATTAGTATATGCCTGACCTAAATAGTTCTCCTAAATTGTCGGTGGGGTGATTCGAGAATGGGTGTTCCTTTGAAATTGGAACCGATTTCCTTGTGCACAATAGTTGGGCGTAGGTACCCTCCTCGGATTCACTCCGGATCAAAATCAATTTCAGTATTTAGATAGCGAGGATTAAGATTTGCTGGTCGAGTGGTTTTGAAAAACTAAGATGTTTATGTAGATTGTATACCTACTAGCTAGTAAATTAAGTAGGTAATCTAAAACTACCTGTGTGATGGAAGACACAGAAAATAACAAGAGCTTTTGTTGTCAGAAATTCCGAAATTCAGATTATAATCATGAATGACAGCTCAATGCCCAATTCCCAATATTTTAATATTAATTTTAGATTTTAGTTTTAAATAAGTTTGTAGAGTTTCAACGTTTCCTAAAATTTTCCCGCGGAACGCCTCATCAACAAGGATTACGCCGATTTTCCTAAGTACCTACTGTTTACATGAGCGTAGGTACCAAAAAAGGGTGAAGTATTTTGATTTATTCATCAGAAAGTTTTATTTAGTAACTTTTATACAAATTGGTTGAATTAGTCTGAATTGTGCCAATATAATACATATTTAATAACTATTTTCCTATAAGATGGAATTGAAACAAAAGTGATAGAGATCGAAAAAACGTGATTTAGTTTATTTCAAATATAAAACGAGTGTTTAAAAATGGTAGAAAAATAACATTGGTGTATAGAGATGGTATCTATATCACTTTTGTAAAAGTAGGAAAGTGTTTTGTATAAGTGTATATAGTCAAAGTCTCTGACATACATAGAACAGGTAATTTTTTGTAGGTACATAACGAATAAAATAGTGACAAAGTAAGTCAAAGTATTGGTGTCTTGTAATCAATATTACTTATTTTCAGAATAACATTATAATTTATTAAAGTTTCCACCCGGGATTTTTATTCACGAGTGTAATTTGGGGTGAGCTGACCGTTTGTGAAATGCCCGGAATATTATTATCATACACACATCAAAAGTGTCTAGGGATCAAGAACATTTTTAGCTCTAAAAAATTCTAATTTATTTAAATCAAATCTAATCTTCTGGATTGGTCTCCTACCTATTTCCCCATGCCT
>SJJU01008594.1:0-14749 GCA_012932125.1 Conopomorpha cramerella | reverse complement strand
CAGATTGGTGATGTCCTGGCCGAAGGTGGCGCGAAAAGTATTCGAAACCGGAGGTCATGTATGAAAAGATGTATGAATGTAGATGAAGCGAAAGGGGTATGTCAGGACCGTGACAAATGGAGATCTGTAGTCTCTGCGTATCCCTCTGGGAGACAGGCGTGAAGTGTATGTATGAAGTGTACGGAGAAAAAAAAAATTTCATCTCCCTACAAAATTGACAATTTTAAACTTCAACAAACTGGGCGATAAAGGCTACAATCGTTTAACCTGAGTCTCAAGAGCCATGGTGCGGGGTCACAGGCGGGCCATGGCTCGCTCTGCAGCCGCCCTAAAGCGACACCGCGGCAGTTGTGGGCCTAGAAATTGGTAATAGGGAATTTTAGGCCGAATTCCTAGAGACGACACCGATACCAATATCATTTAAAACATCCTATGCGGACCTAGCCGTGTGGTGACGGCGAATAGAATACATGTGTCACCACCCCAGCCCAACTTCTCCCGTCATGGGGGTCGTAAGAGACGACCGAGGGATCTCTCCAGAGAACGGGCAGCAGCGCTCTCTGTGAGTTAAACCACAACACGACTGCGATCGCCAACCCGCCTGGCAAGCGTGGCGATTACTGGTATTTCACCCCAAATGACTGATCTCATTGGGGGAGGCCCTCGTCCAGCAGTGGACGTTATGTTGCTGATGATGATGCGGACCTAGGATTTAACTACATAATGCATCAGCTGCCTCTCTTCCTGGCATGTCGTATAAGCAGACTATAGGATCTGGAGATTTAGGTTTATTCAGGCTATGAGCTGGCAACGTGTAATTATCCGGTAATCATTATGCAATTACTTAATGCAACAACTAAACGTTACTAAACTAATATCAACGAAACTATAAAATAATTAACACTCTACAGTACTTTTTTTAAGGAAACGCGCACTGACATGATATTAAATGTTTAAAACGGGTATTATAGCGCGAAGATTAACCAAAGATAAGCATTCAGCTTGTGACTTATCACCACATTCAGCTTATCTCTTGAATGCTTATCTTTGGTTAATCTTCGCGCTATAATACCCGTTTTTAAACATTTAATACTCTACAGTACATCCAATTTAACAACATTTTACGAATAAATACAGTCTACTTGCAAAAAGATATTCCTACACCGACGGAAGACGTAACCAACGGCGTTTTAACCTGATAGGTGTGCACTCCATATGCCCTTCCGGCAGCGACCGGCACCCTGGAGCCCCGCTGCGTCACCCGCGCAGCCTCCGACCGCGGCCGAGCGTCGAAACACCGGCGGCAGCCGCACCGCATCGGTCACAATCACATCACTGACGCGCACGTCAGTGCGCACATCAATCCGTCAAACGTTTGACGGGCCACGGTTCAACACGGCTTCGGCCAAAGAGTCACATGTTAGAAACTTTCGCTTTTTTTTTAGTGCGCTCACTGCGTTTCTATTTTTAGTCGCGCTAGTTTACTAATTTTGGCCTTAAAGGGTTTATTTATGTCAGCACTGTTATCCAATATTGATAATGGAGATCTAGATAACTGTACAAATCAAGGGCGCGCGTATTGTAATTTTGTCACAAACGTTTTTCAACAGTAAATTTCTAAAAATAGAAAAACTAAATAAAACCACCAGACTCGCTTTAGAAATCGGCGATAGTCAAAACAATGCAAAGGTCGCAACACACTCGCCCTCTTCAGAGGTTACGTCAAACTGACAGTTTGATACATCTGTCCCTTTCTACACTGACAAGAGATCGCACTCTTTCGTAACGCGTCACCTGTCAAAACAAACTGTCGAGAGAGAGTGAGAAAGAGGATACAGGAGGTAATGTTTAAACTCAGATAAAATCATTAATGGCGAAACGGACGAGAAAAAGCCAAAGTTATGACTATTTCAGTAAAAATAAATAACACAATATTGTGTAAAAAACTTCTGTTTAAAATATCTACTGATATTATAAAAGTGAAAGTTTGGTTGATTGCTACCCTTCTACGCAAAAACTAAGAAACAGATTTCAATGAAACTTTCACAAAACATAGCTCATACATCATAATAACAAATAGGATCCCTATGGATAACACGGTAATCCCGAATAAGCAACTGGAAAAGAGACAACCTACGGGTTGAAACCGTCGGTGTTCCCATACACACATCATCATCATCATCAGCCCATACCTGTCCACTGCTGGACATAGGCCTCTCCAATTGCACGCCACTGTGATCTGTTTTCGGCTTCTCGCATCCAGCTTCTGCCAGCCATCTTGCGTATATCATCAGTCCATACACACAAAACAGAAATATTCTCAAATTGTATTTGGACTACTTGGCCAGTACAGATTATGTGTCACAGTACTCCCGTTTCAATCTTCATGAAAAAAGTCCCTAGTCTCCCAATCTCGTGTTATAACCCTAAACACGACTCCAGGAATTTCAGACATGGGTTCAAGTACACACATCAAGTGTCTAGGGATCATGATATAGCTCTAAAAAAATCTAATTTAATTAAATAAAATCTAATCTTCTGGATTGGTTTCCTACCTAATTCCCCATGCCTGTATCAATGACTTATCACCACATTTTGAATAAATGATGAATGAATTCAGTTTTTGTAACATATATTCTTGATTGCAATCTTCTAAAATGTACTTGATCCCTAGACACTTTTGATGTGTGTATGTTTTTGCGTATCTCATATACAGATACATGTTCATCATCACTGCCTGTATTTGTCCACTTCTGAGGCCAAAGTCTACAACCCTCAGGCAGTTGCATCGCTCTGGCATCGTAGCAGCAAACGATGTGCATTGCTGTTATTGTTACTTTCATTTCACGGTCGTACGTAGTGAAAGCGCGATGCACGTCGTTTGCCGGTACGATGGCAACGTACAACTACCAGACTGTAACAGACTTGGGGATCCCAGGACAATAGACTTCTACAATTGGACGTTACCGAAATTTGTTTTTATCAATATTAATCAACATCATTTTCCTGCCCTTATCCCACACTGGGTGTGGTCGGCGCAACATGTTTCTTTTCGCCATTCATCTCTGTCATTTGTCAACTCTGCAGTTGCACCTTTCACGCACATGTCATTTTTCACACAGTCTATCCATACCTTCTTTGGTCTCCCTCTTCCCTTGTATCCCCATTCATACTTATCACCTTCCATTATCACTATGAACAAGCGTTTGATCACCATCCTGCCTGATGTTAAGCAGCGATGTGGTCTACAATGGAGCACACTTGTTCAGAAGGTACCTATTCACCCTTGTTACATAGTTTTCATCCCTCCTCATGACGTACCCATACCAATTTAATCTGTTACTCTTAATCTTTTCTGTCACTGGTGCTATTTTAAATATTAATCACCTGTTTAATTGATGCACAGTCCTTTAATGTTACACAATCACTGCACATTTTAATATCCACAAACTTCACGGATATATCCCATTTGGTCTGAAGTCTCTCCGTAAAACATTTTCTAGAGAATGTTATTGATGACAAAACTGATTTTGTTCAATATCGTTAAAGAACAAATTGGACATAACAAACTTCACATTTCAACTTTGCACTTGATAACAATCAGCGAACAGAAAACTAGATTTTTCAATAAAGACACTGTTCAATTAGAAAAGTTAAGTTTCAAAGACAAAAGTTCAAAATCACAAGTCTTGACTCAAACATTTTTAAAACTTGATTTCGAGAAGGACCAAGCAAAATCGTTATACAGAGTATTTTACAAAAACAAAAACTTGCATCGAAAAACAAGATTCGATGCTAGTCGAACCGCGACACTGGCGCCGTCCGTAGCCCGAGCCAAAATCATTGCCAAATTTCTCAATCCAACACTACATAACCCGCAAAACTTCAACAGTCACTTCACTGGTATGCAACAGCTCTGAATCAAAGTGTCTATTTCATTTTGCAAGGGTTTCTTTTGCATTGAATAAGTCGAGTAATGATTCAATCGAGAGGGAGTCTTGAACCTTCGGTATTATCGCTTTCGTCGAAAAAGATTTAAGGTCACGGTTCTCTTCTGATCCGTAAAAGATCTTGTTCTTAAATGAGGGCGTATTTACTTCTAAGCTGAAGTTCATCAGGTATTTTTGGTTACACTGGTTACAGGTTCAGGTATTTTTGTACTTTGATGCTATTTTTACACACTTCACGCTACTATCCCAGAGCGGAAGGCAGAGATTACAGATCTCGGGAGGTCGCGGGTTCGAAGCCGTCTACTGAACGTGTACGGTCGGCCAAGAAAATGGTCTATCAGTTTCGATGACACTTCCTGTGTCACTAGAACATCAATAAGGTAGAGTTAGTATTATTTTTCAGAACCTATGTGCACAACGCAACGCTCGTACGGTGAAAGACAACATCGTGATGAAACCCGCACACTTCAGACAACCAGAAAACTAAAAGGAAAACTCCCTACGATGTTCGACGCCATCATCGCCATCGTTTGCTTATCATATGTATCCCTTTCCAATAAGACAAGAAACATCAAAAACGTTTTACAAATGATAAAGCCATCTGCAAACACATTTTACACGTGGCAGTGACACATTGCAAAATTGCAGATGCCTATGTCCAGCAGAGAATCTCAGTGGACATACAAGATGACTCCAAAATTTGTCAGAAAATACTACACATAATAAAAATTAACTGTACCCTCTACCAGTGGCATGCACTGGCTTTTACGACAAGGTAGGCAGTAATCCTCAAGGATCGACACCTTTGTATAGGTAACTTGTATTTACGAAATATAGGTACCTACTAATGGCGAAGCTAGGGGGTAAGCCAGTAGTACAAGACAAGCCTGTGCCAGGCACATTAACAAATATTTTCAAGGGAAATTAAGTTGCGTAGGGACTTATTATAGCTCAAATAAGTAAGACAAATAAAAAATCTAAATAAGCATTGGTTAAGAGCCTATTTTTCACAACCGGCTTACCTCCTAGCTTCGCCACTAGTACCTACCTATCTACTCACCCACAAAACACAGGACCTTCTTTAGCCTATGTCGTGAGTACAACAAAAAATGATCCAAAATACTAAGGTAGGCAGTGCCTTTTGGCCATTATGGTGTGCACGCTACTGCCCTCTACGACACTCCTAAATCATAAAAATACCTTACTTTATTGCAACCCTACCCCCGGACCTAAATAGGCATTTGATCATCACCCTGCATGCGTGCCTAGTATGCAAGCGGTAATATTGTCTCGAATCGCCATGTCTTTTTATTGCCCTTTTATGAGTGGGAATATATATATATACAAGGTTAAATGTAAGCCTTAACAACTTGAAAAGATGCATGATTCTTCCCGATTCTCCTCAACACCTACCGTAAACAGAATTGACCAAATTTGCGTACGGAAATGAATAAAATACCAACATAGAATACTTTTTAACAACAAAAATCACTTTACACCGAAAATAACGTTAATTATAAATCACTGAGCGTAAAAACCAACAATAAAAAGCAGATTGTACAAAAATTCGGAACAGTATCGAAAATATTTTGACAACGCGTAAATATTTTGACGTTTGACGTTTAGTGTGTGTTTTTTTTTTCATTTGCGCGCGAATTTCACGTCAACTTTTACCAGCCAGTCGCTTGACATATCATAGACAATAGATAGAGGTTTTCTGACAATTGATTTATTGCAGTTCTAAGAAATGGCCACAGATGGCATTACCTAGACTGGGTTGTCATTTCATAGTTTAATTTTCTTTTGACAATTCTGTGGTGATTCGGAAAAAGGGGAGGAGTCATTTTTTTCAATATTATTTTTTTACACATTCGCAATGTTCAATCACATTCATTTTAAGGTAAAAAGGAGATGAGTCGTAAATATGCATTTTTAAGGGTCATTCAAGTTAATGTATTAAATGATCATAATGAGACAAATGTATTAAAGGTATTTTTTGATATGGAAAAAGAGCGTTGACTGCACTCATCTCCTTACGCTCTAAATCTTGTATCATAAATACATTTTAAACATTAAAGAATTGTAAGACATCAACCAAAACCACCCACGCCGCGATTCGGTTTTCTGACGCTACTGTAAAGTTGGTATTTTTGACTTATCCCCCTTTTCCAAATTACCACAGAAATGTTTAAAACGGGTATTATTGCGCGAAGATTAACCAAAGATAAGCATTCAGCTTACCTTCGTTGTATCTTTGGTTAATCTTCGCACTATAATAACCGTTTTAAACATTTAATATCATGTCAGTGCGCGTTTCCTTAACCCTTAACCAGGCAGAGGAAATATAGATCCCACCAGGATGGTGGTAAAACGCTTGTTCATAGTGATTAAAAAAAAACACCTAAATTTGAAACTTAGTCCGTTGAAATAAAGTCTAAAATCAATTAATTACAGACAAACCATTTGCCTGTTAAAGTGTTAAAAAATATTAATGTGTATACTTAGTATACACATTAATATTTTTTAACGCTTTAACAGGCAAATGGTTTGTACTAATATACAATTTCACTCACTTTTCCGAGATGTCTGCTGTCCCATTTTTTCTGTATGGCTACCTGACAATGTTGAAGTTCGTCCAGCGAACTGACATCTGCGGAGAGATAAGTACATTTTTTTATAGACATACTTTTACTTACTTACTTAAGTCCTATGGTACCCCAGTGGTACAAAGGGACTTTACAAGATGGCGCCACACCATCCTTTTTATAGACATGGTAACACCAAATATGACAGAAGTTTTTTATTTTTATGACAGATGGCACTGTCATATTAAACTCCTATAAAAAATATGAAGTAAACTGTAAAATTATTATTTCTAAGGCAAACTTGATTTTAAATTAAAGAATAATTTATTTCACTGAAGAAAACGGTTTAACGGTCTGTTAGTACAGACATACAGACACTTGACGCTCGTCTCCCTGAGGGGTAGTCAGACACTACAGATCTCCATTTGTCGCGGTCCTGACAATGTTAAGATGGAACATTAGTACTGACTGTAGGAGGTACAACATCATGAGCTTTGTTGGGCACATCAAGTGCTGATACAATCAAATACTTAATTATATAAAGATAAAGTGTTTTAGTTGTATTACAGTAACTAGAAAATATCTGCCGTGATTTCTAAAAAGGCAGTTTTCTGACATATCACCGATATTGGGTTATTTAGCTGTATGAGATCAGGAGGAAAAGGCGCGTGTTCCTATTTAATCGGATTTGTCCTATTCCTTCTAGTTCCTGAAATATTATGTTCATGAAAAGCAGTCAAATCGTTATCAAGTAAGTAATACAATTAATTTACTAAAATGGAAACTGCTTTTGCGATTATCTCGAAAGTGAATATTGTCAGATGACGGCCTTTTTAAAAATCACGGCAGATATTTCAGTAATACAAAATTTTAACAAAGAAAGAATGTTCCTATGTGAACATTATGTTGCATAGTATCTACCTACCTATCTGTTTGCATACCGCTTATAGTTTAACCTCTGTCCTCTCCTCTGTCTGTCCCTATGTATGCTTAAATCTCTAAAACTACGCAACGGATTTTGATGCGGTGGTTGTAATAGATAGAGCGATTCTCGGAGAAGGTTTATATACATACATACACTTCACGCCTGTCTCCCAGAGGGGCAGGCAGAGACTACAGATCTCCATTTGTCACAGTCCTGACATAGCCCTTTGGCTTCATCTACATGCATACATCTTTTCACATATGATCTCCGGTTATTTATGTGTACATTACTAAATTTAGTATTCAGTGTGTACTATGTAAGTTCTAAGTAAACATGGGCTTTGTTACCAGAAATAAATTAATTTTGAGGTTGACTGGTAGAGAATACTTTAGTATTAAGTCCACCCTTTGTACTTTATGTGCAATAAAGTTAGGTAAAACTACACCATGTTTTGTATTTGTTTTATAATATGTCACACATTTCCCAGAGGGGTAGGCAGAGATTTGTATACAGCATTCAAAACCTTTTTATTCTTTGCAAAAATATTCTTTAGAACATTAAAATATACCTGGAAATATAATATCAAATTGTTTTATACGACACACATACCAGAGGGGGTAGGCAGACATACATAGGTATACATTTTAAAAATAAGTACCTTATTTATTGTTTGCAAAAATATTATTTAGAATATACCTGGACACATAATATTAAATTTGTTTTATATTACGTCACACACGTCTACCAGAGGGGTAGGCAGAGATGTATACAGTCTTAAAAAACATTAGTTACCTATTATGTGCAAGAATATTCTTTACTTAGAACATAAAAATACCAAAGTGCCAGGTGTAATAAACACGAAACTGGATTACGAAAAAAAACAAATGATGATACGAGCTCTGTAACCAGTTTACACCAACAGGCCTTGAAAATTTACTATCTATCTATTTATTACAAGTTTGAAAATGAACTTGTCCATACTTGACCAAAACTTTAAAACTATATTTTGTATTTAATTAGGTAGGTGTTATTGTGTTTATACAACACTTTACTTCTGAATGTTGTAATTAACGTTTGTACTCACAGGAATGATCAAACAAATATATCAAAACAATGTGTTATATACCTATTCCATTGTTATTTTTGTCGAAGTACATTTTGCAGGTCGGCCATCTTGAAATTTGTTTGTGAATGAAAAAGTACCTACACGATTTGTAGAAGTTTCAAGCAGAAACTAGAAATAATTCGAAGGCATAAATAGATAACTTACGTCTTTTTTCCTAGGATTGTTAAACAATTCGTGTCGTAGTTAAGGCTCGTATGCGTTGTAATAATTCATTTCGCTTTTTGTTTATTGAAAGTAACACTTGAGATTTTAGAAGGAACTTTCGTCATTTGTGACTTAATTCACCAATCACAGTATAAATAATTAAGAACATTTTTATAAAATTTATGAAATAGCAACGCTATTTACACTTTATTATACATTTTACACAAAAATTTAACAAATTTATAACGACGTCAAAACACGGAAATCACACACTATTATTTTGGTTGACATTTAACCACTACGTTCCGTTCCTTTATAGAACATCTGTTCGATATAACAATCGTTTAACACACAGACATGAAAGTATTATGTTATAAGAAAACGTATCTGGTGTAATCATTTTAATATTTTGTATCAAAATTAACGTGGTGAGTGTATAAAGTTTGTACTTAAGGAGATATTCTTATTTTTGTTTTATACAAACATGCGTAAATTAAAACGTCTCACTTATATATTACCCGACTGCTAAAATAAAGTTTGAACATCTCGAATCGAAGTATAGTCCATTCGTAACATCGTTACATTTTTTGTAACGAGTTGTTGTAACATATGGGCACTACACTAAATCCATAGACAAAGTAGAGTGAAAAAAAAATCTAAACTCCTGCCATTTTGTTTGGACCGCGCGTTTCCGTCGATTCTGGTGTGGTTTTCTTGTTGATTTCGTGTTTTATGTGTTTTGTTGAAAATGTCTAAGCGAAGAATTGAAGTTGTGGATCCCTTTATCAAGAAGAAAAGGTAAGATTTTTGTTACATTTCGCGATCCTCGTGGTCATTCACGTTTGTGTTTTGCGCAAGCATGTCCTACCACTTTTGTTTTCGAATCAATAACTCTTCAATTATCTTTCTAAAACGTGACTGATACTGTATTAAACTATACTCATTACGTTAAATTTTTTACTAGCACAACTTATTGCCTATTCAAATTCCGCAGTTAACTAAAATATCATAACCAAGAAAAATCAATTATTCTTATTATTTTGTAGGGAAGAAAAGGCGGCTGCAGCAGGAAAATCTGGAGAATCCTCATCCTCTGATGCTGTAGCAACGTTCAGTAACTCTTCAGCACCTACCAGTACAGCTGGTATCAACATGTATACAGGTCTAATGCATTCTAAACGCTATCATGAGCTACTCCAGAAACGACTTGGTCTTCCAGTGTGGGAGTATAAAGATGACTTTATGAGGCTTCTGAATACACATCAGTGCGTTGTGCTCGTCGGTGAGACTGGATCTGGTAAAACAACACAAATACCACAATGGTGTGTAGAGTTTGCAGCTGTATCAAGTAACAAATCCAAAGGAGTAGCGTGCACACAACCTAGGAGGGTGGCTGCAATGTCAGTAGCTCAGCGTGTAGCTGAAGAAATGGATGTTGTGTTGGGACAGCAAGTTGGTTACAGTATCCGTTTCGAAGATTGTTCTGGCCCACAAACTCTACTTAAATACATGACAGATGGTATGTTACTGAGAGAAGCCATGTCTGATCCAATGCTTGAACAATATAAAGTGATTCTACTTGACGAGGCTCATGAACGTACATTAGCGACTGATATACTGATGGGTGTCTTAAAAGAAGTCATCAAGCAGAGATCTGATTTGAAATTAGTAATTATGTCTGCAACATTAGACGCTGGAAAATTCCAACACTACTTTGACAACGCCCCACTTATGAACGTACCTGGACGAACGCATCCTGTCGAGATATTTTACACACCTCAACCCGAGCGAGACTATCTCGAGGCAGCTATTCGTACAGTCATACAAATCCACATTTGTGAAGAAGTAGCTGGTGATATACTTCTATTCTTAACCGGTCAGGAAGAGATTGAAGATGCGTGTAAGAGAATCAAACGTGAAATTGATAACCTCGGCTCGGATGCCGGTGAACTTAAATGCATTCCACTGTATTCCACTTTGCCACCGAATTTGCAACAAAGAATATTTGAGCCAGCGCCACCAAATAGGCCAAACGGTACCATTGGGAGAAAAGTTGTTGTGGCTACTAATATAGCTGAGACTTCGCTGACAATTGACGGAGTAGTGTTTGTGATTGATCCAGGTTTTGCTAAACAGAAAGTGTACAATCCTCGTATACGTCTAGAGTCACTGTTAGTGTCACCAATTAGTAAGGCGTCTGCTCAGCAGAGGGCTGGTCGTGCCGGAAGAACTCGACCCGGCAAATGTTTCCGTCTTTACACTGAAAAAGCCTACAAGAATGAGATGCAAGATAACACCTATCCTGAAATCTTGAGGTGACTTTACGAGAAGTATATTTTGGCTATTATATAGTTTTAATAACTTAAATTGGGGTTACATTGATTGGCGGAGTAACTTTCATTTGATGCATTAATGTCTGTTTGTAGTTTCATTTTATTCAGACTAAAACAAAATTATTTGTAGCATTAAGTTTGCCTTTGTACGATTTTAGTGCAAGAAAGTATTAAATTGACGAAAGAGATTTAACTTTTGCTCAAGACCGGTCCGAGTGGAAGAATGTTGTGCGAGCCCTATGTCCCTGCTGAGGGAATAAAGGAATTAAGTCAAGTCAAGTCAAGATTTATATTGGTGATGTAATGGGCCGGGTGTGCAGAGGTCGCCCCAGAAGGACATATGTTGACCAGATTGGTGATGTACTGGCCAAGGTGGAGTGAAAAGTACTTGAAACCAGAGGTCATGTATGAAAAGATGTATGAATGTAGATGAAGCTAAAGGGGTATGTCAGGACTGTAACAAATGGAGATCTATAGTCTCTGCCTACCCCTCTGGCAGACAGACGTGAAGTGTATGTATGTATGTATGTAAAGTATTAAATACACATCAATGCAATAAAGATTTCTTTATTCAGTAGATTCCTTTATTTACGTAACCTACAGGCCAAGGAATGGACATGTTACGCATTTGAAAAAAGTTTTAGTCGTTATCATTTCATACTTTATTGCACTAAAATCATACAAAGGCGAACTTAATGCTACTAAGCATTTTTTTTTTCAGTCATCCTTGGGCTGTAAATCAAAGTAACCCCGTGTGTATATATAATAAGTGTTAATAGCAGAGTGACAGTACCGATAAGAATGTATGGTACATCTTTGTATGGATGTGAACAAGGCTAAAGAGGTAGACTCGAGAAGCTAAAAATAAATTATGGTTGTGTGAAATTGGAGATATCTGTGTCCAGCAGTGCCTACATAAACAATCTCTGCCTATCCCGCTGGGAAAATAGTTATGACTTTCTTTTAGTCTGCAAACTATAAATTAAAATTTATTATATGTATAACATTGTGACTGTAAAGTGTTAAAAACATTGAACAAACCCAATGTGGTAAGGGCCCAATACCATTACAGTGTTCACACACCTTGTGGTATGTGGGTATCATGACAATGTCGTCCTTTACCATATGAGTGTTGCATATGTAGAATAGGCTCTGAAAAGAGTTGGAAAGTCGTGTTGGTTTATGTAAATGAAAATAACATATATTTTTGCACAATCTTGCACAAAACAATGCAAACAATATATGTGTCTTGTTTTACAAATTATGGTGAAATATTCTAGCTGTATTTCATAATGATCTGTAACATAATTGTAAATTTAGCAAATCGGGATCTCTACAGATAATAATAAGAAAATCATTCACGCCTGATAATCTCAAAGCGGGGTAGGCAGAGGCACTTGCCAAGCAAATGCCCACAGTTTACACCCGCACATATTTAACCCAACGTGACAGGGGGTGATCGCATCGCCGTTATAGGGTTCACACACCTTGTGGTGTGCGGGTTTCATCACGATGTTGTCCTTCACAGTACACGCGTTGCGTTGCGTACATAGGCTCTGAAAGAGTCCTATTGATACACGTCCAGTAGCCGGAAGCTCGAACCGGCGACCTCCCGAGCATGTCCACTAGGACACTACACTAGTATATGTATCGTCATCAGCCACGTAACCACCGGTCCACTGCTGGACGAGGGCCTCTCCCAATGACTTCCATCATTTGGGGGGGAACTGCCAATAATCGCCACGCTTGTCAAGTGGGGTGGAGATGGCAATGGTGTTGTGGTTTTAACTCACAGAGTGCGCTGTCGCCTCTTACGACCCCCATGACGGGAGAAGTGTATGTATATGTGTATGTATGTATAATGCAACAAAAAAAAAAGATGTCTTTTCTAATATCGCCCGTTGCATTACCCATTCCAGATCAAACTTAGGGTCTGTAGTTTTGCAGTTGAAAAAGCTGGGAATTGATGACCTGGTTCACTTTGACTTCATGGACCCACCAGCTCCTGAGACGCTGATGAGGGCACTCGAGTTGCTCAACTATCTGGCTGCGCTTGGTGAGTTTATTTTTTTTTTTTATTGTTTTACATCAGACAGTTGTCCATAAAATGTTAGTAAATCTCATTTAACAAAAAGTTGGTGGGAGAGGAGCGTCTGTAGTCCAGTTGGTGGGAGACTTGACTTGTAACCGGGAGGTCGCGGGTTCGAGTCCGGCTACTGGACGTGTACAGATGGGATTCTTTTTCAGAGCCTATGTACGTAACGCTCGTACGGTGAAGGACAATATCGTGATGAAACCCGCACACCACAAGATGTGTGAACCCTATAATGGCGATGGGCTCACCCCCTGTCACGTTGAGTTAAATACGCGCGCGTGAACCGAGGCACTTGCTTAATAAGCAAGTGCCTCTGCGTACCCCGCTTTGGGATTAAAAGGCGTGAAGTGTATATATAAAAAGTTGTTAGTAGGTATTAGTTTTTACAGTATTGTTTATACTTCATGAAACGTTATATATTATTACTTCATGAAACGTTTTTTAACCGCCATGACCCCTATACCCTTTTTCAAGGCTGAAGAGCCCTGACAGTTTATTACGTTTCTGCATTGGCGCGTCTTTTTCAATACAACTTAAAAATTAACTAAACTACAATTCTTAAAAATTAACTAAACTACAATTCGAAAAGAAATATTAGTCCTACAAAAACTGCGAAATTTTTGCTGAAATGTATGTCAATATACTTCATTGTGTGAAACAAGTGTCTGGGCTCTTCGCCATAAAAAATGGTATACAAACATACATACATACACTTCACGCCTGTCTCCCAGAGGGGTACGCAGAGACTACAGATCTCCATTTGTCACGGTCCTGACATACCCCTTTCGCTTCATCTACATTAATACATCTTTTCATACATGACCTCCGGTTTCGAGTAGTTTTCACGCCACCTTCCGCCAGGACATCACCAATCTGGTCAATATATGTCCTTCTGGGGTAACCTCTACTCACCCGGTATAAGCAAGTCAACTAAAAATTTTTCATCTCTACTGAGTGTAAAAGAACCTTGTGCAATGGTCTCAGAAACGTCTGTTGGACTCGACAATGCGAACAACTTTTACTAATGTCTGTAAGTTTGAGTTTTTTCATATTTTATCATCTACTAGGGATGAGCAACAACTTATCCTAAGTCTACAGGGCTATCAGCCCTTTTTTAGGAAGTAGGTACTCATATTTTGCACAAGAATGCTTGATATCTGTACTATGTACATATGTGCATGTATTTAATAATAAAACATGATTGTATTTTTAATTATAAGAGCAAAATTGTTTATGTTATGGGGTGGATACATTAAACACATAGAATGTTTAACAGTGGCGTGCACACCATATAGACAAAAAGACCCTACCTTAGTATCAAAGTTAGTATTAAAGTGCCTACCTTAGTATTTTGATTACCCGACCCAAAAATGTAATAATCGAGTTATTGCTATTCTTTTTCGTTGTACTCACGACATAGGCTAACGAAGGTCCTGTGTTTTGTGGGTGAGTAGAAAGGTAGGCACCAATGTTTCGTAAAGACAAGTCACCTATACACAGGTGTCAATCCTTGGGGATTAGTGCCTACCTTGTCGTAAAAACCACTGGTGTTTAATGTATCCTATGGAAATAAGTGATTTTATTAAAAAAA
>SJJU01008593.1:0-19932 GCA_012932125.1 Conopomorpha cramerella | reverse complement strand
TCCATCACTCCAACTTGAATGTAGATCGAAAACCGTTCATTTCCTTGCGAAAAAATATCTACTGGTAGAATGTACGTACCTACCTAGGGGGAGAGTTTGAGGAACTTTCTGGAATGTGGGTCAGCGATAGGTAGGTACGTCAGCTGCATATTTACACCCGTTTAATAAACCTGTAACATTTTCTAACATATTTTTTATACAATTGTTGTTCACTCCTTACTACATAACATACCTACCCTACTCAAACTTTGTAGATCAAATACTTCTTAAGATCAAGTAAGTTGACGCCTAGTAATTAAGTAAACGTAAATTCACCCGTCACTTAATTAATATTTTATATATGGACTTTAGAAATAATATACTTATTTATCGATACTCTACTTGTTTCTTTTCTCATGTGGTATACATGATACACCTCTATACTAGGCTATATAGTCTCAGTAGTTTAATTATTTTGTCTAGTGTACTTAGCTACTTGAGTAGGAAGTTAGCCCTTTTGTATATTAGACCCGGAAAATTTTATTTTACCTATATACAGTATTGACAGTCTTGCTCTATTATATGCACTTTGATATATATAAACCTTCCTCGAAATAACTATCTATTCAAGAAAACATAAAAATTCGCTGCGATGTTTAAAAGGGTCTACACATACATAGGGACAGACAGCGGGACGCTACTTTGTTTTATAGTGGAATTGAATATGGTGGAATATGAAAATGGGGTCTTAAAACTTTCGTTTGCGGTTCGTGTAAAACTTTTTTGCACCGAAAAAAAAATAGACATTTTGAACGCTGCGGGCTATTCTTTAAATTCCACAAGGTGATTTCTACTCAGTAACAGATAGGAATACCCTCATCCAGCTTGTTGACGGAGAATGAAAACTGAATGGTAAGTAAGGTAAAGCAAACACACAAGTAATAAATTTGACAACATTTATTGTTATTAGTACATACATGATATATAACAACATTGTTGAAGCATTAACATTCACAAATTCGTTGATAATTTTACAAAACATTGTGAACTATGCGGCAATCCACTTTGGTATGAAATAGCGCAATAATATAAAATTTATTGTGGCCACGACCACCAACCATACCTAGCATACACACACAACTTTCATACATATAATTGAAATCGTCGACTCTATCATTCTACCCTTAAGCTTTTGAGGTGTCCCACTTGTGCACCTTCACAAAGTTGTTTGTGATTGTATAAAATACAAACCTAAGTGAAGAAAACATATACATTTCAGTAGTGGCAACCTCCCATATTCTCCAGTTTTATAATCCCATTGAAATAAATGAGACTATTCGCTAAATAATCTCATTTCTCATACATTTAGTAGCACATACCGACAGTGGAACTCTATGGGAGGTCACCCTAGTAGTTTCTCAGCGATACATTTTTAATTCATACTTGTAAGTTCACTTCTAGGATTGTTAACAATAAGTTTGGGACTTGCTAGTTCTAGTATATTATATCTTCACGCACACACGATTGGCGCGTTGGACGTCGAGTTGAAAGAACGCCATGTATCGTCTAACTTTGTCACTAGTTTTATAGATTTAAACTAAGAGTATAAGTACGAACAAAAATAAAACAATGGGTCCCAGACTCAATGACACGCCTGGTCCGAACCCATATGGGATAGCTAGCCGATCTACCAGAACACTAGCCAGCAGCTTTATAAATAAATTTATGTATATACTTATCACAAATTATTACATTAAACCCGCTTTTAGTAACAGTACATATCAAGTGCGTATATCGTACTACTGTTAAACTACTAGTCTCTGTACTAGGGAATCCTTTCCATGATGGACGTACCAGTAGAGTCACTAGAAAGCATCTTTACAACGCATAGGTACTAGTTATAATTTAAAACTCAAAACACAGCTAAAGAATATAATCATAAAACATGTATGTAGAAGTTATTTTAGTTAGAAATGATCAAAATGCAGAAATACTGAAGAAGAAAACTATTTTAATACAAGTAGAGCTTTTAGCTTTGTCATACCTAGCAAAGTATTTATTTCATATTTTATTATCAGTATAAATAAAGCACCAAAATCGTTAACCGTCATTATTATAAATTATTAGTATTTTTTGTAGCGTTTTCATGAACACAAATATTTACATAAAATACCTACTCATGAACAAATTAATTTACATTCCTAAGTAGTTATGTACTTCACAAAATATAAAATGTATGTAAATATATAAACAAAAAATTCAGATTTACATACTCACAAATAAAAAAAATGCATAAGTTGCTATTTAAGTCTGTTAAAAACATTTCACTTTTAACAATCTCACACAAATATCACATTAACAAAACGCGAAAAACTCTTGCGAATTTTTCTATCAGTGTTTTGTACTCTTACTAACTCTTGCAACATCTGACTGACCTACGTTGTACCCTTGCTATAAAATAGACATTAAATAGGACATAAGTAAGGCCCGTATTACCAAACTACAAAACATGTCTAATCAAGGTCCGGTAATGCACACAAGTTTGGGAAAATGAGGAAATTATGGCGTCAATGCAATGAAAAGTATACATACCGAACGGACGGAATATATATAGTCACCAGTCTCAAAATCCTGTGAATGCACGGCTTTGGTACACTAGGGAGTTAATTGACAAATCCCATCTCCTCCAGGGGCCAATTTATTTATGGACTACCTACTACTACAACGGCGATGGGGATTTGTGAAAAAGCCCTTTATTAGCGCCATTATTCTCCCATTTTCCAACCTATCATTTTAACGGCTGCCTGCAGCCGGATCGAATTTTGTCTGTTGGTAGTGTAGTGACCTCTAGGGCACTAGTACCAATGGACCAAATTACACTCACTGGTGTCTCAAGTACCACAAATAATACAACAGGCATTTTCGCTGCCTGTAGTATCATGCAATTGTTCACAATAAATGCCCATATTATGTATAAAAAATTTGAAAGCGACAATCACTCAAACTATACGCCGATAAAAAGCAGTTCTGTGAACTACACTAGATGCTGTACTTTACATTTTTATGAGTCGTTCATTATTATGAGTCTTCTTAAATTGTACTGTGAACACTATAGTGTTTAATGGTTGTAGTACTGCAGACTTAACTCCACCTATTTCCTGACAGTTACCAATAGAAATTAATTTTCAAGCGCCGGGCACAACAGCTTACCGTAAAGTCAAAATAAATTTTACATATCTATTTACTATAAAAACATAATATCGTATGACACAATTGACAGATATAACGTTGAATATGACATACATATATATTTCAAATAAAATATATGAGTCACGCCAGTCACTGCATCAAATATTAGGCATTGATAGTTCCGCTAAACTACCAACTTTAATCATAGGCCACCCAATGTGAGAGTGGAACCTATCATTTAAATTATACTTTTAGGTAACTAATTATCAAGGTACCTTTTAATTGTACTGAGACACTAAACAAAATTATTAATACAATTAGATATCTCTATTTTCATCGTTTTATACATTTAGCCAAGCACCTATAGTGAAAACGTAAGTACCTAAATCAGTATGATTTTTTTTAGACTTGTCTCAAACAAATAAGCATCACACTGTTTATATGAAATCTGCCGTCATACGGAGAAAAAGCATAGGTAACATTATATTTATTTGCATAGGAATATGTGCTCTGTTAGTTTGGATTAGGCTACTAATAAAGCACATATTACCATGAAAGTAAATGTAAAGTTATGGCTTTTTTCTTTCGTATGACGTCAGAAATCTGGTCGATAATTAGAAAACATGTGCATATATAACACATAGTTTGCATTGTAAAACTAGCCCTAATCAATGATATTGTTAATTAGGTACTGAATTATTATTAGTAATTTTTTTTCTGAGGAATGTCGACCGCTGCAGTCACATGCTCCAATCAAAGCACAACACAGTGACACTAACTACCTCCAAGCAGCGTTATACATTTATTAACACACCGCCTATCGCAAATAAATTAAGAAATCCATATAAATAGTAAAAAAAAAAGCTTTAAGATTCACTACGATACTGATGACGCGGTCTTTTTGTCAAGCGGGTCAGTGTAGATAGCAGACTTGAGGAGATCTGGCTCTTCTTCGTATTCCTGTTCAGCGCTGCAGGAATATTTGGGGGCTCCCTTGTTGTGCGCCATGAGAAGACCACCGCACAGGCCGACTAGAGCGCGATCGAGCCACGTGATAGGGTTGGCGTACACCAACCCGCCCTCGTAGAATCCCAGGTGGCCGCCGTGTGCCAGCTCCAAATACATCACTTTATCGTGGGTGCCTGAAGTAAAGGAGGTACACAATAAGTTTATTGCGTTCTAATATTCCTAGCTGAAACTCATACATAGAAAGAGGAATCGCAATTATATCTACTTCTTCATCTTAATATCTTAAATTAGGTTACATGAAATAAATCTCTCTAAGCAATAAGTTCACCTGTTGCCATCTTACCATTGGCAATTTTACAATTGTACTGTACAGTGTGCAATAGAGTTAATTCATTAGCCGCATGTCGTCCACTGCTGGACGAGGGCTACCACTTCTCCCAATGATTGCCATGAATAATTGGGGGGAGGGGGGAAGCCAATAATCGCTATTCTCTGGAACGTTTCCCCGGTCGCCTCGTACGACCCCAGGATTGGTGACACATGTATTTTACTTGCCGCCACCACACGGCTATGTAAAACATAAATTGTTGGAAGAATAAAAGAGCTACTCACTTGCAAAATTCCGAATATAATCTAGCAGCGGCTCCGGCACTATAGGATCGTCTTTGGCGTTAATGAAGATCATCGGCGTATTGATGTTGTGCAGGTAGTACGCCGAGGACGTCCACCGGTACAGGTCTGTGACCGACTCAAACCCGTACAAACGCCTGTGAACAGATATTAATTCTATGTAAACATCGTAACATATTTTACGTTGTACCTACCCAACTACATTCTAAACAAACACGGAATCGCTCCCCGCTTTAATGAGGCAATTTTATTATTCTTTTTTTAATTTTAGTTTGCTATTTTCTCAAAGAAAAGAGAAAAGAGGTCTTTGCCCTGCAGTGGGTAGTAATCTTATATATAAAAATGAATTGCTGTTCGTTAGTCTCGCCAAAACTCGAGAACGGCTGGGCCGATTTGGCTGATTTTGGTCTTGAAATATTCGTGGAAGTCCAGGGACGGTTTAAAAGGTATTTCTTCCACTACATGAGGTACAAATCTTCCTACGGCAAAAGAAATGTTTGCCGGGACAGCTAGTAATAATAATAATTTTCTCAAAAGATGGCGCTTCGGTGTTCTATGTAGAATATCAATCAAACCCTTTTTGTCGGAAACTTCTTGCAACAACTTTTAATCAATATTCTTATTGACATCAACTTCAGACCAAACACAACTAAACTTGCAAGCCGCGTACCACCTTCATTCTGTCTCTTTCCCACCAAAATGTATGGAATTTGATAGACTTCTGGATCCAAATTGTCACTTTTACTACCAATTTGACTGATACGATCCAGAAATACCCTGGTACGCAGTAAGGGACACAAGATATTTTTTCTTACTCTTTCACTCCTGATGTCGTCCATATTGTTGTCTCGTTTTATTCTAAACGTCAGTTTCGGATTGCAAGTCTATTTGTTTTTGGTCTGAGACATCAACGTTCTTATTCATAATCAGTATTGTCTATGTCAGAGGAAATTGAGTTTAAAAACGCCTCATTAGGTGGAAAACACAATAGGATATTCTGAATGTTTAAGGAGCGTTGAGCTAACCAGCTTATCCTTACAGTTTTTCCAAATAAACCCCAATTTCGGGAGCGATTTCCTATAATATGGTGCCAAGCTATCTATAAAAAATGTACCATCAAAGTCATCCCACTTAATAGATGTCATAAGGATTAAGGACGCAGTGTTCATTCATGTTGTCATGCATAGTAGCGGCCTAATACGACGTTCATAGGTACGATGTAGGTATTATTATTATAACTATGTATTTTACTCATTAATTAAGCAAGTTTCCTTTATCGTAGACCACACCGCTGCTTAATACCGTTCAATATGATCACACGATTGCTTGTTAAATAAATAAATACATCAAGACTTTTAGTCCCAAAGTGGGGTAATCAGAATCACTTGCTAAGCAAATGCCCACCAAGCGTATTTAACCCAACGTTATAGGGGGTGGGTCCAGTGCTTGTACTATAATAGACTAAGAAACATGTTTCGTAATACCTAGAGTAAGCTTCGTCGAGGTCGGGAAGAGTGCCGGCCGACACAATCTGCTTCTCGTCCAGTCCGTACTTGGCCTTGATATCGGGGCAGAGGAGGGTGCGCTTGTGCCTGGTGATGATGTTGCGGTAGTTGTCCGTCATTATGTAGAGGTACAGACGACGGAAGTTCTGCCACTGGAGCAGGTAGCATAACGTGCTGGAATTATATAATAATGTGTGTTAAAATGTTTATTCTTAAAATTGCCATAGCGATTGTAGCCTAAGGTAAAGATTGTATTCTGAAACGTGAACCAAACTCTACTCAGGTAAGTTTTGTCGGACTCTAGTGGCAAGTGTTAAAAAGAGACAAATGCGCCTCAAGCAATACTTATGTATTGATTTTTCTGTCAGAAGTTTTTATGGGCCTAATAGTCCCAGAAGAAAAGTTGTTCCTTTCGGTCAGTTCTACAACGTTACGAAGAATATTTCACGGAATCCATTTTCACGCAGTACCTACACCTACTTTACAGAGTGGTTTTTTGTAATTCGATCCATCTCTGGTGACTTAACAATAAATGAGTTCGGGAGAACTAAAAAAATATATTCTAAAAGCTAGTGGTTTTTATTGCTCGCATATAATAATAATTAGTCTATATAACAATGTCGCATATAATAATGGCATCTAAGCGTCAATACCAAGCCAATTGAGGAATACCCAGGTACTATATCTTGAATACGTTAATACTTCCGAATGAGAAAAAAACTGTGTAAGAGCATATTGCAACTCCAAAAATACGAAAAATGTATTGTATCTTATTACAATCCATTTTATCACCTATTATTATTTTTATAACTTTTATATTATTATCAAAAACAGTAATTCATACAAAATCCAACTAAATCCAGATTTATTGCAGTTATTTAAAAAAAAAAATGCTTCGTGACAAAGTTATTCTGACTGTACCTATACTGCCATTAAGCGGTAATCAATAGATACTTCTAGATAATCTAGCAACAGGTGCATAAATTTTAATGCTATCGTTTCATTAAAAAGCACTAGTAATTGCTATTCGTTTTAGATAGAGATCCATTGATTTTCCGTTCAATTTTATTAGCATGAGGTAGGCAGCCTTGGCTAAAGTCAAGGTGAAAAATAAAGACACAATTGTCATACATCGTCCTCGATTCACCCTACTGCATAGTTTAGCATAATGTACCTACCAATTAATTGCGTTGTTTGCCGTTTTGCTTTTTTGGAAATCCTATAGAGGTACCTGGTGAACGAAAATAGATACGGGTGTAAAAAGCGTGCGAGCCGTGTTTCGTTTTTAAAAAATAAGCAGTTTTCAAATATCTCAAATATAGTGGGAAATGAAAGGGATTCAACTGATTTATTCTCCTCATTACAAAACAAACCTTTTGCATCTTAAAATTTTAGGTAATGTTAGATATATCTTTCCGACGCGACGGTTGCTAGCCGTAAGACACAACTCTATATTTGAGCTATAACGAATAATGAACTACACTTTATGCATATCTAAATATATAAAAGGAGAAATTGACTGACTGACTGACATCAAGCCACAGCCCAAACGGCTAAACGCAGGCACTTGAAATTTGGAACAGATAGGGGGTACTAAGAAAGGAATTCCAGGATTTCCCACGGGTACGGGAATTAACAGGAAAATACTTTTATATGAAAAATCTAAACCGCTTAAGTTAGACGCTTGAAATTTGGGATGCACCTTAGTAAACGCTTAAGAAGCTTAGTTGCAACAAGATATAGGAAAATTCCCACGGAAACGGGAGTTAGCGGGAGAAAACTCTTATGTATAAATAATCCCTAATGGAGTGGGCTGAACCTTTAAATACACGATTTCACTTTCAACTGACCCTTATTCCTTACACAGCTAACTAAATAAGTAGGTCAACGCAATAGATGAACCAATAACTGGTTTTCTATAACTGTTACATGCTTGCTACTCGAGGTGTCTAATGCCCTTTCCCAAGTTCCGACATTTCCTTGTGCACAATAATCAGTAGGTAAGGGCTCGGAAAAGTATGTAGCTATAGTATAGTACAGGTAAAACCTACAGTTCTCCAAAATTTGCATATCACACTAACTAGTTTACAAATACATACAGTTCATGAGTTTTGAAATAAAATATGTCGTACGGTCGGTCAAGAAATTAGTTTATGTGGTTTTGATGACACTTCCTGTGCCACTAAAACATCAACAAGGTAGAGTTGTCATATTGTGACAAGTAAACAATGAACCTTAATGTCTAATGACTTTCATAATTATGAGTTTTTACCTTAGGGCGGTAGACTAGGTTCTTGGCCGTCTTGTACATATAACTTTATAGCCGTGGACCGCGACAAATGGAGGGTTAATCTCTGCCTACCCCTCTCCAAAAACGCTTGAATTTTATGTATGATTGCACTAACGCCCTATGCAACACTAGCAGTCTTGTTTTAGGTCGGCCCATAGCGTTCTAGCCGGTTCATTATGTAAGAGGCAAGAAATTAACTTTATCTGATTTCCCTATTTTGTAATAGGTAAGTAATGATTTACCTCATTTAATAAGCACCCGCATCCTAAACAAAACATAGTTTTTGTTGTTACTTGTGTGCATTACTATAATGTATGTATGTTTCCATAAAGAAAAATACATATACTTCACGCCTGTCTCCCAGAGGGATAGGCAGAGACTACAGATCTCCATTTGTCACGGTCCTGACATATCCCTTTCGCTTCATCTACATTCATACATCTTTTCATACATGACCTCCAGTTCCGAGTACTTTTCACACCGCCTTCCGCCAGGACATCACCAATCTGGTCGATGTATGTCCTTCTGGAGCGACCTCTACTCACCCGGCCCTTTACATCACCCATACAAATCTTTTTCGTCAATCGACTTTCATCCATTCTCAATGATAACGAATTTGCGTGCTAGGTGACTAACTGGCTGCTTAAATGCTCAAGAAATAAGCACTTCTGGAAACTTCTCAGGACAATAAATGTCAGTGGTGGCGGCGCATACTTTTAATCAGTAAAATAATAAACCGAATATGGGTGACACCAAAACTAAAAACATTGGTGATAACCCACAACCCTCATATCGTTTACCTAACACACATATTTTAAGTACTAGGTAATTCCTAAGTTAGATATTATGTTATCGGTGTTTGCGAATCGAAGTTTACAAAGTCCTAGCCGACAAATATTAGTCTTTGCCTAACCAAACTAAATCTAGCGTTATTCTATATAATTATTTTAAAAAAACAAGACACTAGTTAAGTTTCCTATGTTTTGTTAAAAATAATAAGGCAAAATTACGACGATGCCCCTATATGATAAACTTAACGACGCGTTTCTTATTATAAATATACACAAATAGTCACAATACTACAAGAGTATGCAAAATACGTGTCATCCCGCATCAGATAATCACAACAACTGTCTGAAAATATTTACATATAAAAGTAGTGTTTATTCACAATCTGGCGTTGTACATGGGTAGTAAACCAAACATGCCATAATTTTATGTAAATAGGTGTGAGTAATTAAAAACAATAATTCATTAGCATAACACTAACACCCGAGCTGGTGTAATAAAGTGACAATACATTTAGAATAAACCATGCAATTGTCTTTCTTCTGACCTCATTTAGCAGTACCTATAGTAAAGTACTAGCTAAATGTCTTTTGGTATGAATAATAATTTGGAACGGATGTCATACAAAAGTTGTGTCGACATTTAAAGCAGTAACCATTCCGAAGCACGGAAACGCTGGAAAAGATGACACTAAGACGGTTAGTTATCCAACGGGTATCCGGGTCGGCCGGTGTTGCTAAACTTCGACCATTGATTGCGATCACCGAAGTCAGCTGGGCTACGAGCGCTTGGAATTACTTAATTTATTAACTAGCGGAAAACATTGTTTTGCTAATATGCATTATTAACAGTGTTTCTCTGCTATTATATACATAAACTTTCCTCAAGGATCACTGTATCTATTAAAGAAAACCGCATGAATATCCGTGGCGTAGTTTTAAAGATCTAAGCATACATAGGGACAGACAGCGGGAGGCGACTTTATTTTATACTATATAGTGCTTCACATTTGTCTTATATGGGTACAAAAGTTACATTATAAGAAGGGCACAGAAAGACAAACATTTAAAATAACAAATAAGTAGATGACGAAGAGGACGTGGCAAATTCAAAATGTGTCCAGTTCAGCCAGCATGACATGCTGGGATTCCGGCACATTGTGCTGTGTTTATCTAAAATACAGGATTCTGATCTTTCATAAGTAGAACTTTAGATGTAATGGAACTTACTCAATAGCGTTATATCCCTGGCAGATGGAGACACCGCCAATGATGTTGGTGGGGCGCATCCGCTCCTCGCCCAGATACTTTGTGATGAGGTTCCCTCCGAGGCTGAAGCCGACGAGGATGAGTCTCGTGTTTGGATAACGCTCCAGAAGATTTTCAACCATGAAGCTGAAATCATCTGTGTGACCTGCAACGATAATGTAATTGATTTTGTTATTCAATTAAATTGGTATTGACTGCACTATAGACTAGTGGTCGACCTGGGAGTTAATTTACGACGGTTCTATATCGGATCGATTATTATCGATGTCCCCTTTTTTTCATCTTTGGTTACATACATTATTATACAACTCTAATAAGGATTCCTATTTTTGTTGGAAAAACGCTCGTAGCAAAGACTACGGGTCAAAAATAAAAATCGAGAAAATCTACCTAAGTAATTAGAAAATATTTTCAAAAACAACAATATTTTATGACTTTATTCATAAAGTATTGTTGTCTTGAATTCAATATTACTACACACACACATCAAAAGTATCTAGGGATCAAGTACATTTTAGAAGATTACAATCAAGAATATATTTTACAAAAACTGAATTCATTCATAATTTATTCAAAATGTGGTGATAAGTCATTTGATACAGGCATGGGGAATTAGGTAGGAGACCAATCCAGAAGATTAGATTTGATTTAAATAAATTAGATTTTTTTTAGAGCTAAGAATGTTCTGATCCCTAGACACTTTTGATGTGTGTACTTTCAGATGTATACGTATAGTTTATTGAAGTTTTACTTATGACTCGAGAGTTTTTGCTCATCATCAGCACATAACGTCAACTGCTGAACGAGGACCTCCCTAAATGTTTTCCAGGTGTAGCTTCCCATCGAACTCGAAATGTTCCAGTGGTATCGAAGCTTATTCAATTCAAACACACACATCTTTTCTCTTTGTAATATTAACTTGCAGACAGATAACACAATAAACAAAGTCAATTAAGGTCTTTGTAGTTAATTTTAGGTTCCAGTTAAACGAATTACAATGACAATATGACAATTTTATTAATGTGACTTAACATTGACTTGTAGCAGTCAACAAGGTCGAGCCTCGTTTTATGGTTGAACAGATTTATTTCATTGAAATGTATGAAAAAATTGAGTAGGTAGTAGTAATCGTAGTGAACCAATTTCCGCATTCCTATAGGTAACAAAATGTTTGACGAATATAATCAAATAAAAATATTGAAACACAGCGTCCGTGCGCGTTGCATTAAAAAAACATCAAAAATTACTACATTTGATTAATGGTCCTATCTATGTATATACATACGATTAACCCTTTCCCGGACAGTGAACAGCTATAGCCGTCATAACAATAAAATATCTATTGTGTCTATTTTACTGTCCGCCAATATGTTAAGTACTTTATGAATAGTTGGCAAAGTTATTTTACCTTTTGTGTGCCCGCGTCATACTAATGCCAGTAACGCAGCTTTCCCGACTGTACCTACTTATATCTCTTTGTCAAGCACCTATAGCTAAACACAGGACAATTACACGTGGCCAATATGTATGAGAGTGCAATCATCGCTGTTGATTAGAAACAATGAGGGGCAAGTGCCCAGCGAACCGTGACGTCACGCCTCAAATAATCCCTATATGTGCGGCCAGTCAAGGTATATATTTATTTGTATTTGATGACTTCTTATAAATATTTAGTCTTTATTTTAAAAGCGAGTTCATCAATACATAGTATTATTTTATACGTCTCCCGTTGTCGGACCCTCTGCATGTTTAGATCTTTATAACTATGCAGCGGATTTTGATTTGGTTTTCTTAAGTATAAAGAGTGTTCCTTAAAGAAGATTTAATAGCAGAGAAATACTGTTAATGTACAATGTTAGTGCCAATGTACATTATTGGCAAAACAACGATTGCCGGGTCAGCTAGTGGGTAATAAAGTAAGTTACACATTTTATACATACAATTTTTACTTACATAAGTATATTTTTAGCTAGCGACCCCTGCCTACATAGGTGTGCAATGATGATGTGTTTCTCGACTACATTATGCTGAAATTACTATATCTATACATATAAAAATCAATGCCACTTTTCGATTACGATTTGGCAAATTTTGTTCTTGAATTACTCGTGGAAGTCCAGAGAAGGTTTGTACGTAGAGAAAATTAAAAAAGTGCACAAAAAAAATCCACTGCTGGACACAGGCCACCCTGGAGGTTATACTTATTTTATATTCATATTAATAGTTAACAGAACAACGTCTGTCGGGTCCACTAGTATATATTAAAAAAAAACGCCAAAACGTAATCCATGCCAGGTGGATTTACGCGAAAACGGTTTTCGTCTACCTTCATAGAGCGAACCGCCAGGATGTGGAATGTCTTGCCGGAGTCTGTGTTTCCTGCGCAGTACAGTCTGAAGGTTTTCAAGTCGCGGGTGAATAGGTACCTAATGAACAAGTGTGGTCCATCGTAGACCACATCGCTGCTTAACATCGGGCAGGATGGTGGACAAACGCTTGTTCATAGTAATAAAAAAATATTAAAAGAATGCACATTAACTGCGTTGTATAGTTTACATACATAGAGACAGACAGCGGCAAGCGACTTCGTTTTGTACATGTTTCATGCCAGAGAATTCAAGTTGTGAAACATTTATCAAGGAAAACGTACGTACCTCTTACATCTAGTAAGTTGCGTTGCCGTAGCCCTAATTTTCACGAAAGTAAAATATTTAGACATTTTCAACTTAAATTTTGCCATAGACGATTAAAATTACGGATCTTGCACACCATTTAAAAGGTGTTTATTTCGTGTCATAATTTATACGTATAATTATACACTTTCGCAGTCGCAAAACCTGAAGTTACGATAATCACAGTGAGGGTACTGTCAGGTTCAGTTCGACTTAGGTCTTTCGTCGTGAGCACAGAGGTTAGAATCGCGGTGCATTTTTTTTACTGCGTCATTCAAGTTTACCAATCAATGGGCCCAGGTTACAACACTACACGCAGGCATGCTCCAGCGACCGTCGCCACAAGCCACTGAACAGAAGGCAAATGGTCAAATCAGTCGGACAACTCGTGTCCAACCAGAGACGACTTCACTTCTATGTGGAGTTTCAATTTATAAATGACCATTCTTTGTCTACGCGTTCAGAAAATCAGTAGGTACTTCCTTAATTCAATGTTGTTAGGATCACTGAAGTGGGAAGAAACCTACTGTCGTAAAATGTACAACAAAAAATCTACATAGGTATTGCAAGAAAATATCTCGTTGATATTTTTTTTCTGGTTTTATTTTTTAGGCTAGTTTATTAATACGAATAATAATATACCATATATATGAGATAGGGTTCCTTGGGGAAAGTTGTTTCTATCTGGAGTTTCACTAACATGTTTTATTTAACCTTGTATATAAAACTCTGACTGAATCATTCATCACTGTTCAACGCCCAACATAAACCGTGACTGTAGATAGCGGAAATTTTGCCCTTTACGATGTTTACGAGAGATAAGAAAGGATTTTTGAAAGTATCCCTTAAGGGGGTTTGAAATTGGAGCAGAAGTTTAAAAAATTAAAAAAAAACGATTTTAACACGTTTAATATGCCAGCTCTTATGTAACCCTCACAAACACTCATATCACACATATTGTAGTCTTTTGAAGTGCTCATAACACATATATGTAGATAGTTAATATTGAAAATACATACATAGATGAGTCACGCCTCGCATCTTACAGTATGCTAATTAGATTATGCAGAGATTCTCAATGACGAAATGTGATTAGTGATAAAAAATAATAAACAGTTCTATTTCTGTTCTATCTTAAAGTGAGTCACATAATCTCATCTGATGATTGTAATCTGATTTGTAATGTTTCAATTTCTATCAAATCCTAACACAGAGGCCGCTAGCGGTAGACATTAGTGGAATCCTGATTACCATATGCAATGTACAGTTGGCCAAGAATCTGGTCTACTACCCTAAGATTGAACGCATATGACAGTCATTAGACATTAAGGTTCATTATTTATATGCCACAATATAATAACTCTACCTGATTGATGTTTTAGTGACACAGGAAGGGTTATCAAAACTGGTAGATTGGTCGACAGTAAGCGCGTACAATCGCTGGGTAACGAACTGCTGGGATAGCTTCATACTGTTACTGTAATGCGCCGGTGTCATATACTGGACCAAACTTTGGGCCAAACTTATCAATCTATAATAAACTTATACACATGAAGTATTAAGTTTATTATTACAAATATTGTATAATAAACTTATTACTATTATACTATTATATACAATATTTGTCCAAGACCTACACATCGGTGTATCGGATCCAAGAGTGGTACTTGCAGCCAATGGAGTTCGCAATAACCTTCCCTGCTACCTATCTAACTGCACCTTATCAACATTTCGCAGCTGTTATACGAACAGTTATCTATTAGTAACCGAATGCCAATCGAAAAGCACTTATACAGTTTTACAAATTCACATACTAATCTATGATTCACGACAATGTTCTGGAATCTTTATCATATGGCGCGTGACGTTACATCGCGCCGTGTCAGCAATCGATTGTGTGACTGTAGCATGTGCCGGTTGAATAATGAAAACAAAAACTACGACATGTGTACGGTAACTACGTAACAGTCTGTATATGAACTCGTGAAAACGACTGAGGGCGATGCTTCATCTTTCGTTTTTGGTATACTGCGTGCAAAAGGACCCCGACCAATGGTCTTTGAAACGTTGTTGAGCTCGTTAATATAAACAACTTTTACTAATAATAGAAATAGATTTTTTGCCTCGGGCGATGACATTTTGTTTTACGGGGAGTAAGTTGTAAGTTTTCATTTCCCCGCATAGTCGTCGTAGTTGTTCATATTGACGAGTCAATAACTTTTCTAAGTCCATTATTCGGGGTCGTTTTCCTCTGTATGGGTTGGATGGTTGCATTGTGAAGTTATTAGTTAAGTAAAAATGTTTAATTTCTACGTAAACAATACAAAAACTAGATAATTGTGAAAAATTCACATAAGTCTGTGCAAGACGCTAGTTATAATATTTCCTCTCATTTTGACGGGCCCCATTTGTGTAGGGGTCAGCATGTTGGATGTGTATGTGTGTTTTATTTATTCATATAAGTATTGTATGTATCTAAAAGAAAAAAAAAACCATTTAAGTTTATTTCGTTGTTAAGTTAACATGGGACGAAAGCGACGTGCGTGTTGTTTTATAACATTTATTTACATTTATTTCCTCTTATTAATAAAACAAATAGACTTCACGCCTTTTAATCCTTAAAGTGGGGTCAGAGGCGCAAAGCACCAAGCGTTTTAAACCCAAAGTGACTCTCATATTATTCGAAAAATATCATTGGTCAACTCAGTAACAACATCTAACCATGTTAGGACCCAACCGTGACTATCATTGCTAGGTAAATAAGTTAAAAAACGATAACATCTATAGCTAACTAACAACTAGATATGCTAATTATTTTTTTGTTAAACTATTTTAGCATAGCGATTTTAAAATTAGTTCCATTTTTCACTGCGTCACGGTATTTTATGCAGACAACCTCCAGCCTGTGTAGAGACAAGGAAAAAACACAACTGAGTCTGGCCGGTGAAACGTTCAACAAAATCTCGGTTCCAAATTCAAATAATGTGTCATAATTTATACAAAATCTTGATCCTCATACTTTTATCCTTATAGTATAGCCTATTATAACACAGGTAGAGGAACTTGCTATGCAATTTTGATCCTTAAAATTTCAATAGCATACTGAGACAGACTATCTAACGAATTTTCAATCTGATAACTCTGACCTTTGATGAAATATACATTTTTTTATAACCTATTGTTACTCCTAATACCACGCTTACAAAGTAGCGGGCAAAGCAAGTTTGGATATAAAATACCTACTTAGTCTTCATGATTAGATCATACAGTAATTTAAAACATCGCGTCATTTCATACGCTTCCACGTGGAATACCTAAGTAGACAATCACATATAGGTAGGAAACACCGAGACCAGACAAGGAGACCAAGGATGTGTTATTGCAATAATTATTGCTTAATAATTAATTGAATACGTAATTACACTGCAGATTTTAGTTATTTAATTTCACAATAGCTGACCCGCCGGTAAAGATTGTTTTGTATTAACAATGTTTCCTTGCTTTGTTTACGTATTATACATATAAACCTTGCTCTAAAATCAATATGTCTATTACCTATAAAATCGCATCAAAATTCGTTACATAGTTCTAAAGATCTAAGCATAGTTTTAATGTATACTATGTATTGATTGATTTAACTCTAAGTTCTGTTTTTTTTCGGCAAATCAATAGCGATAAAAACGCTATTACAACAATAGAACTAAGTAACCAAATCAAACCTAGGTAGGCACTTATAGCTAAATCAAAACGTTACCAACATTAACAAAGAAAAGATATTTCTACCTCTCTAGAGGTTATGAGCGAGGGCTAATGTGTGTACGTATGGAATGAGACGAGTATCTTGGAATGTAACACTTTATACTTAGCTAGGTAGGCACAAATTATTTCCTGCATCTGTTTCTAGAAACAAGTAAAACGTAAGTAAACTTTCATTCTCATACTTTTCTATCTCTCTCTACCAATACCACTGCCGGCCATGAGCGATAGAGACAAGAACATCGCAGGAAAGGCTCGAAAGTCTGATTATCCCCTCTAAAACCTTTCACTATAACAACGGGCAATGGACACCGGATTGAACTTGACATAAACTTCGATGTAAAAAGATTTTTCTAGAGAGCTATAAAACACACATAATGGCATTTAGCTTCGTAACCAAACGGCAAGGCGATAACCATAAAGTTGTTCTTACAAAAGGTAACTATTCTGTAATGCGTGTTTCAGAAATAAGTACGGTCGGCAAAGAAAATAATCAGTTTTGATTTTGATAAAGCAAGTAGACGCGCACGTCTCCAGGAAATGGTCCGTACGCCGAGAGGCAGGTAGGGCTTGGGTGGTGGTGGGATTATGCCTGATAACATATCAGTTTTGATGTGTCACTAAAACATCAATAAGGTAGTCTTGTTATATTGTGATAAGTAAAAAAATAACTAAATAATGTAATTCAGTTGATATGAGTTTCAAACTTGGTGCGGTATAACATATTCTTTGCCGACTGTGCATTAAATACATAAGAAATTCTGGAGAACTATTACTGAAATATCTGGCTGTTACTGCGTAGCATGCAAATGATCATTTGATTACTTTTATATTGAACTGTATAAAATGATAAGAAAGCTCCTGGTCTGAGACATACGAGTTAGTTAATTAGTAAAGGATACAAGTCGAAACTGTTTGAGCTATCAAAATAATAATATCACAACGTAAGTGGGGAACAATTAAAAGTTGGAAGAACAATTAGTCTGTTTACATACATACCAGGTATAAAACAATGCAAGAAATGTTGTCAAAATCATTGTAATCAAAATTGTACCACTTTGAATTCACTTTTATTTTGATGATTTATAAAAAAAACATTCACAACTTTCTCGAAAACGTTTCTTGTAGAACAGGGCCCATACAGAACACACTTGTACTCAAACTTATTGCCCCAAATACCCTTGTATAAGTTCTAAAACGATCGCGAACCAAACCCCATATAAAATGAAATAAACTATCTGTAGAAGAAAATATGGTTTAAAATTTCAAATAGAGTGAACAAATTATCAAAAGGGAAAAAGTATAGTAATGGGATCGGTGGGCTAATGGGCTTGTTTCTCGTCGCAAATTGAATCAATTTGAAGAGTAATTTTAGACAGCTTTAATCTTAATTCTGATTTAGATACCAAGATCCCGCTACATTGAGAATCGCAAACTCTTGACAGCCAACCAGCCACCATTACGTGAATCTTTCCGTGAACCGCTTACGGGAACACCACTTTGAGAAACCGTGTTCTAGAACAAACGTTAATACAGCAGTATACAAAGTTGCACAAGACGCTACTCTACTCACCATAGGAGAATATTCGAGAGCCGGTGACAGGAACACTGTGAAGTGCACCGATGTGATTGAGCACCGCACACCTGTAGCCGTGACACTGCGAATAGTGCACGTAGGTGCGGATGTACACGCTCTCCGATGTGTTGCCGATGCCCGGACATATGGCCACCGTCACGTCATCTGGAACAGATCGTACCGTTGTAAAATGCACGTGGAAACTTCCAGCGACAAGACTTAATGACGCTCTTTGCTCTTTCATTTGTGTTGTGCAAAAACTTTTCACTGACTCTGTTTTCTCATTAACGCGTGGAGGTATCAAGTTGTAAGTAATTAAAAAGGAAAACCTTCCTACTAATATTATAAACGCGAATGGAAGTTTAGATTTTGAATGTTGAAAACAACTGAACGGATTACATTGAAACTTTACAATAATATAGCTGTTACATCGAAACAACACATCCCTACTATAAATGCGAAAGTAACTCTGTCTGTCTGTCTGTTACGCTTTCCCGCTTAAACTTCTCAACCGATTTTGATGAAATTTGGCACAGACAATCATTAGACCCTGAAAAAGGACATAGGCTACTTTTTATCCCTATCATGTGGGACGCGTCACTAAATAGAGGGTGTTATAGTTTGTATGAAATACTTAAACAACGCGAATGAAATCGCGGGGCGTCCACTAGTAGGCTATATTTTATTCCGAATTTACTGCGGGAACATTATATCTGTGGGTAACACCGCTGGTGTACAACTAGGTATCAATACTGTTATCATTGTGTCTACAATGTAATTACAATGTGACATCTCCACGCGTTACTGACAAAAGAAGGGGCAGAAAGAAATATCCAAGCCCACTAACTGTATAGTTACGCGGTAGACTTGTGTGACTTGAATCGTGAGATTCTTGGCGCTATATGTAATGGTAGCTAAGGTCGACTGCCTACAAAAACATTAATGTTGTAATCAATCAAGATAAGAGTTAAAAAATAAATATAAGTTCATTAACTCACTACTTTATTTGGGGTTTTACATTACTCTTTTTCTATTAAATTACCTTGTTACGGCTATTCCAATCTGTTATCTCAAAGAATAAACCCTAGTGTGAATTCCATACATGGGAATCCTAGTGGAACACATGTCCGATAGTATTTTTAACAGAAATGTATACTGAAACTGCGCGAATAACAATTGGAAGCGCACTCATTTCAGTAGGTGTCAATGCCCCGGAACGAAAAAAACCGATC
This sequence comes from Conopomorpha cramerella, assembly GCA_012932125.1. Classification (NCBI taxonomy): domain Eukaryota; kingdom Metazoa; phylum Arthropoda; class Insecta; order Lepidoptera; family Gracillariidae; genus Conopomorpha; species Conopomorpha cramerella. The sequence continues at coordinate 77 of SJJU01008593.1, read as the reverse complement.
TCTTCATAAAAACTCGATCAACTGATTGTGCTTTTGTATGCTGATTGTGTCTTTGTATGAAGAGGTCATTTTTTTTT